>CM053626.1:332115148-332140216 GCA_028646595.1 Phalanger gymnotis | reverse complement strand
CACACTTTGAGGAAGTCAACTGCTATCTGTATCTGGTTTTCTGCTCAGTGAGGGGAGTCACCCTCCTAACTCTTCTGTGCCTTTAATACCCCCACTTCCGATCCAGTGGAAGCCACCCTGGAGTGGACCAGCTTCATTTCCCTTTCCCACCTCTCCTTCCCCTACCCCAACAGTAGCAGATAATGAATCCTGTTTTGCATACTTTGAATTTGGAAGGACTACCAGCCATGCAGACTGAAATGCCCAAACAGGCAGTTAGTAATTCAGGGCTGGAGCTCAGGAGAGACACCACGCTGTACATATTGATCTGGGATCGTTGGCAGAGAGGTGGTAATTGAACCCGTGGGAGCCGATGAGATCACCGAGTGAAAAAGAGAAGAGACAAAGCAGAAGGAGCTAGGACAAAGCCTTCTCCCAGGCCCAGGCAACCCCAGATGGAGCCCCATAGGCCTCTCTCAACCTAGGGGTTCCTGGAAAGGCCCAGTCCTTAACCCCATAACTGCTACTCTTATGAATGGGCAAAGGAGCATCCGCACTCCCCAGCTCATGTTCACCTCACACATTAGATGAAGGTTCAAGGACTCTGGGCTCAGAACACAAAGCCCAGGAGAAGGACTTGGGGTCCAGGGCAGATGGGGCCTCCACCCAACTGGTTCTTTTCTGCTCAGTTTCTTGTGAGCAGCCATCAGGGACTTCCAATTGCTGCAGTCAGTTCACTCTGGTGGAATGATAACAATCATTGGCAGCTGGTGGCCTAGTGGATAGAGCACGGATCCTGAAGTCAGGAAGACCTGTGTGCAAATTCAGCCTCAGCCTACTAGCCGTACAACTACAGGAAAGACATTTAACCTCTTTCTGACTCAGTTTCTCATGTGTAACATGGGACAATAACAGCATCTGCCTCCCAGGTTTGTTGCGAGGATGGAATGAGGGAATATTCATAAAGTGCTTAGCTCAGTGGCTGACAGTTCTTTGGTCCTCATGGCAAAGCAGGTGATCAGGCCTCTTCTTTATGTCATTTCTACTGATACAATCATTGATGTTTTAGTTGAGTCCGACTCTTTGTGACCCCAAGGACTTGTCTGTGGGCTTTTCTTGGCAGCGAGACTGGAGTGTTTTACCAATCCTGTCTCCAGTTCATTTTACACCCGAGGAACTGAGGCAAATAAGGGTTGAGGGCCTTGTGCAGGGTCACACAGTTAGCGAGTGTCTGAGGCCAGATTTGGACTCGAGTCTTCCTGACTCCGAGCCCAGCGCTCCGTCCACTGGACAATCCAGCTGTCAACACCGACAAGGAAGCCATAGCCTCTCTGCCCCCTATCATTACAGACCCTGTATTCTGAACCTTAACTTTCACTCCCTATTGTTGGGCCACAGAATGCTAGCTCTGCAAGGGACCTCAGGGACCACCTAGTCCAACCTACCGATTTCACAGAGGGAAAGTGACCGCCCAGAGTCCCGAGGGCAATGCAGGAGGCAGCATCTAGAGCCAAGCCCGCTGACTTCAGTTGCAGAATACTCTCCACTCCCAGCCTTGCATGCCCTGCTAATGCCTCCTCTGGAGGCAGCAGACGCAGGAAGGTCACTCGAAGGGGAGAGGGATAAGAAACTTCTGGATCCAGAGTGAAGACGGTGAGCTGATGAGCTCACGCCCCTCCGCTCATGCTCCCAGCAGTGAACTGGGGCGCGAGCCTGGAAAACACCCCCCTTCCACACCACAAAGAGGAAGGAGAGGGTGTCTTTGAAGGTTAGCGCTTGCGGCGTCCACCCACACCCATCCCTTCTGGATTAGCTCCCCCGGGGGGAGGAAGCCTGTGGCTGCTCTTAGCTGGAAGATGGCCTGGTTCCCTTGGCAACCGTATCTCCGGCACCTCGTCCCTAGGTCCGGTCCCAGGCGCCACCTGGTGGTCAGTTCCCATTCCTGCACCTGATGCTTTGGAAGAAGGGTTTATCGAAAGAAGACAGAGTAATTCTGGGATGGCAGCTATGGCAGCGATCGCAGCGGAGGGGAGGAGTGGCAGCGAGGGAAGTGGGAGGGAGCAGATGGCCAAGAAGGAAGATCTCAGAAACTACCCATCTGGTCGGGCCCTTCATTCTTCTGGACCCCAGGCTCTAAGCCCGGAGGCAGGGGCCCTTGGCTGAAAGGGGCTCCAAAGTCTTCTAGTCCGAAAGGACGCTGATGCCCACTCATTTCGTGCGCAAAGTCACACGGGGAATGAGAGGCAGGCTGGGATTTGAACCCCAGGCGCGGAATAACAGATCCAGGACCTTCTACTCCTGCGCACACCTAGTGTCCAGGGTTAACGGGGAGCAGTCTCCGTGGGGACATCCTGGTGCTGGCCACGGGGCACGGATGTCCCCAGCATCTTGGAGCAGAGCTTCTCCGGCTAAAGAACTTCCTCCTGGGGGGGGAGCCTGGAGCACTGTTAGGGCTGAGAGAGGAAAAGGGGACCCTGGGGGACCTTGGAGGAGGATTTTCTCCCAGTTCCACAATGCTCTGCATGGAAGAAGCATGGAGAGGGAGCACGGGTCTGCAGTTCCCAAGGGGATATTTAAGATTGTCAAGTCCTGGCCTCAGGGCTCACACCGAGGCAGGGAAGGAAAGTGAGCGGTTGTGATGGGAGACCAGGAGAAATACCGGCTGTGATGGCGATCATACTTCGCCAGTTACCTGTGCAAAGTTCTTAACCTAGCATCCATGAACTTTTAAAAAATAATTTGGTAACTATTTTGCAGTATTGCTAATGTCCTCTGTAGGCCACACAATGTTGTTTCATGCGTGATTCTGAGAAGGAGTCCATACGTTTGACCAGATTGCCCAAGGGTCCAAGACACAAAAACCAGTCAAGAACTCCTGGCCAGAAGAGAGTCAGTACATGTTCAGGTGGACGCAGAATGTTTGGGAAGTGGTAGGAAAACCAAGGAGCAATCAATTAATAAGCATTTATTAAGCTCCTATTGTGTGCATAAACTCTCAAGTCTAGAGTTGTAAGGCCCCTCGGAGGCCACCAAATCCCAACCCTACCCCCACCATTTTAAAGATGGGGGAACAAAGGCCCACAGAGATAAAGTGATTGCCTAAGGTGATGCACCAGGGCTGAGAACACACAAAGAAACAAACAACACACAGCCCCTGCCCTGTCCTTATGGGGCATCCATTTGTGGTGTGAGCAACAACATGTCCATCTGTCAGAATGTACAGAGCACACAAATAATGCAGCTGGTCTGGGACCAGGACCAGCCCCAGAAAATGGGCCTCGTGGGACACAAAGCAACTCCTAAAGACAAGCTTTCCTACAAGCAACTCCTAGGACCCACGTGGTCGGAGGGGAGTCCTCAAGACAGAGGCCTGTGGGAAAGAGGCCCCAGGACACTCCCACCCCCAGCACCCCAGGGAGAAGTCCACATTGGCCCATGAACCAATACAGCCCAAAGCAATCGGTTTGGGTTTTGTTTTGTTTTTAATGAGAGTTTTTCATCCAAAACACACATCCACATCAGCCAGATGACAAATACATGTGCTTAAGAGCTTCGGTGTGACTTGAGGAGGGCGGATGGGCCAAAGGGCCCAGGAGAAGCCCCTCCCCCTCACGTGACAGGTCACTTCCTAAGGAGAGACAAGGTTATAAGGATTTGTGTAGCATCTACTGTGGCCAGGCACTTGACCTTTATCTCGTTCCCTTCCCTGCCTCTTGTTTCCCTCCCCATTCCCCAAACTGGGCCTCACAAAAGACTGTGAGCACCAGGTCAGGCAGTAACGAGGAGGATTTCTCCTTTTTGTCTCTCTGTTTTTCCTCTCTCTCCCAAAGGGGCTGGCTCAGGACAAAGCGTGGGCTTCGGGTCTGTGCTCAATGTGGTCAAGCATCCCTCAGAAGAGCATAAAAGTTAATTCACAGATGGACCATTAGTGTCATCACAACCATTTACATGTATACAGCACTTTGTGGGCTATGGTGTTTTCCCTGAACAAATGTTTTCAGGTGGATAGCATAAGCGTTCCCTACACTAGTATCTCCACTTTGCAGGTGAGGAAGCTGAGACTCAGGTCCAGTACCTCACTCAGGGTCACACAGTTGATAATGTCATGGGGGAATGGCCAACAAGGGAGCACTTTGGGGCACTGAGCAGCCCACCTGCAAGCCTGCTGGGCTCGTTTCTGGGCACAGGGAGGAGGGAGCCCTTCCCCCACTTGGTGTGATCCTCTGAGGGTTCCCCATGGCGTTCAGAAGGCTGGTGGAATGCTTCCCAGATGGCTCCTGAGCCAGGGTGAGTGTGCATACAACAAGCTCCGAATATTTAAAAATCTCTCTCCTGGTGGTTAAGAGAAAAAGAGGAAGGAGGGATTCTGTGAGCCCCTTCAGGTGGAGGAAGAGGTATTGGTAGGCATCGTAGAGCTCCCCACCCAGGCTCACCTGAAGAATGGGGGCTTGGAGACACCAGCTCTTCTCTCTCTCAGTTCTACCATCACTGAGGTAGAAGGTCTGACGATGGACTCTAGGGTCAAGACTGTAAAGGCACCAGAAGAGAGAAGGGGGAAGGAGGCCACCTAGCATAAGCATGCAAGCGAGCACACATTATTATATCCAGACCCTAAAACGCCTGGTGTTCATGAACTTACAGAAAATATAAAGAAATTAGGCTCTCCTCCCTATGTTGCTTAGTGTCTCTGAGCCCGTTTCCTCGTCTGTAAAGGTGAAGGGTTAGGACTAGATGGCCTCTTGGCTCCCCCAACAGTCCTGTTTCACATCGAGTTTCGTGGGGATACGTATTTGAAGCAAGGCCTAGCTGGTTTCATCAATGCCACAGAGCTGGATGGAACTCTAGAGGCCACCTAATCCAACCTTCTCATGTTACATGTGAGGAAACCAACCGCTTGCTCACAATTACAAAACATGTAAATGCCAGAAATAAGACTAGAAGCCAAGTTTCCTGATTCCTAGTCCATCCCTCTTACCTAGATCCCCAAAAGGTTTGTTCTCTTAGCCAGATAATACCAGGAGATGGCAAGATGAGTAAAATCAAGAGTTAATAAGGTGTTGCCATTTGGCCAAAGCATTTCTTCAGGTATAGTATGGAACCAAATTATCACAACATATTTCACTGCTGGTCATGGTCATAGCACACTCCTGTGTCATTGGTATTCAAATAACTGAGCCAGAAAACAGTCTGAGGACCTGAGCTATATGCCCTTCCTTTCCTCCCGTGTCTCAACTGAAGGTTCAGATATGACTGCCAATTCTTGCTTCATACAACCGTCTCAACGTTCTGCTGTCTCTGTACCATCAATCTCTGCGGCACTGAGCGTGGATGGGGTCTCAGCCAGGGAGAAATCACATCCATAAGGAAAGAAGAATGCAGAAACATATGGGGAAAATAAAATCCCTCCTAAAGACGGACAGAACACGATCTCATTCACCAGGGGATATCCTCTGACAGGAAAACAAATGTCTAGTCTTGAAAATGCAGCTGGAGGTTCACATTTACCAACTTTTTGTTCCACATAATGGGTCCCGATTTTATAGCTTAAGTCTGGCTGAAAAGGCCAGAAGAACTACTATTTTCATGCTATTTTTTTTATTTACTGGAATTTAGAAACTCCTTGGTCACTGATCCATTCAACAACCCAGGACCAAGTTCTCAACTCCCTTCCACCCAACGAGTGTTCAGTAAGCACATACCTTTTCAGGATCCTGCACTAGGTACTTGGGGAGGAAGAGTAGAAATGCAGATCACATAGAAATGCCATCCTCACCCTCCTGTCCACGTAGAAGACCTAACGTGCTAACTGCTTTGGACAGCAGACCTAGCTCCAGCCTGCAACAGGACCCATAAGACCCATAGGACCCAGAGCCAGCCTCGCCTACCTGCACCTTCCCTGATGGAGAAGCTCCCTCTTACTAAAGCCGATTTGTTTCCCCTAAAGACTGGTTGTATCAGTGCCACAGGCAGCAGTCAGGTGCCCTCCGTGGCTGCTCTTCAGCTCTCCCCTTTGCCCAAGACACCCTTCTTCCCAAGTTCTCCTGACCCATTGGGCCAGACCCAGCCCAAATGCAACAATGTTCATAAAGCATTCTCTCATCCCTGCCACCCCTTCCACCCCCAAGTGGACAGTTCACTCCAACTCCCAAATTCCAATAATCCCCTTTTGTACCCCTCATTATATTCTGGCTTCATTACATTACTCATCATTCATCACTCCTTATGTTCTAGCCTTAATTATAGATATTTGTAGACATCTCTCATCTCTCCCACCGGACTATAAATGAGGGCAGAGATGATTTCTACCTTATCTTTTTAGCTCCCATAGCACCAGTACCCTAAACATACAGAATGAAGAGAATGAACCAAAGATTTCATCAGCATGGGGAATCCCAGTGCACAAGCTTCCTCCACTGATATACAAGGCAGCCTATTTATGACTTGATTAGCTAAGTCTCAGGTTAATTGTCTGAGGCAGTTAGAGGTTAAATAATTTGCACAGGGTCTTGCAGAGAGAAAGTGTCAGAAGTCTAGTTTAAACTCTGATCTTTCTTACTGGCTCTAATCCAGCACTCTGATCGCCAGACCAAGCTGCTTCTGTGCACACCCCAAACATAGTAGGTGTTTAATAAATACTGACGGGCTGGTTGATTGGCCGAATGAATCAGTGGATCCTTGATGGGAGTGCTGAACTTAGAGTCAGAGGCTTGGACCTGCTTTTCAGCATGGTTACTTAATCGCCTTGTCAACTGGAATGAATTCCTCAGGGACACCAAAGTTGGAGCTGGATGGTGACCAGAAGGGTCAAGTGGTCCCATTTCCTTGCCCTATCTTACATGTGAGGAAACAGGGGAACCCTAGGCCTCTACTCACCAAGGTCACCCAGGAAATGGTGGAGTGGGGACTCGAGGCAAGGCATGTGCACTTTCTGAGCCTCAGCTGCCTCATCTGTGGAGGGAGGGCGTCAGGCTTGAGGACTGCTGACATCCTCTCTGGCTCCATGGTCTCATGAGCCTAAGACCCAGTGACTCCAACTCTAAACTTCTGTATGTCCCACATTGTCCACACTGCAGGGATTCAATCAATGTCTGTCAGAGGCTAATCTGGGCAATTCCATTCAATCCACTTCTTCCACATCAGCAGAATCACCTTAGCGCTTTATCTCTCATTTAGGTCAATGACGACAAAGAATCATTTCTTCTTTCTGAGCTTTAGTTCCCCCATTTGTCAAATGAACTCAGAGGTCCCTCCCAGCTCTAAATCCAGAGAGTGAGTGAATAGATGAATGAACAAATGCATGAAAGAATCTCTGGTGTCTCCCAAAGGTTTCACACTCCCTTGTTCTCCAATAGCTTTGTTATGTTACCTTTCTTTCCTTTTTAAAATATGCACTGAGGTGTCCTCTTTTTACAATCTGTTGAGTTCTGGAGCTTCTCTTCTTCCTTCCTCCTTCCTCCCCAACTAGACTATAAGCTCCTTAAAGCCAAGGATAAGGTCATCCTCGGGACCCTGCGAAGTACTGGGCTTACCCAAGGGAGGGCTCCGAATTCTGACCTTCTGCCAGTCTGCTGGACTTGGGATCGGAATTCCTGGGTTTGATGGATCTCCTTCTCCACCCACTTCCTCCTCCTGTGGTTCCAAGGGAGTCAGACTCTCTGAGCCTCAGCTCCTCATCTGACAAAGACAGGTCTGGACCAGATGGCCCCTAGCTTCTCCTTTAGCTCTAAGATGCTCCTATTAGCCCACGATCAGACTGACTCAAGGGATCCCCTACTTCCTACCCCCACCAGGGTCTGTACACTTTCAAAGCTGCTGGAATTATAGCCAGGCTAAGAGGGATTTGATTAATCCCACTCACATGGAAAATTAGCCTGTGAAAGTGGTTGGAATGCTAGATTTTGACTCAAGAAGATCCAGGTTCAAATCTTACCCTGACACTTAATGACTGTCTACCACTCACTCTCTCTAATCTTGTAAGATGGAGATAATGTGGCCCCTAATAGTTAGCTCCAGACTGGATCAGGGTCAGATACAGAAAGTACTTTGCGGACTTTAAAGGTGATATGTCAAGGTTTTTAAATTCCTTCAGAGGATGTAATCCCATAGTGCCCAGAGAGGCGACTTCTCCCAGACACTGAGTGACTGACACTAAGCCCATCACTTCACGTCTGATGCCTAGGCAGATGATCAGCCGCAGCTCTACATTGGGGGAAAGTCCATGCGCCCCCAAAGTGGGGGAGGGGGAGTCACTGTGCTAGCAGCCCCTGACCCCAGGAAGCTCGAATTCCACAAGCTACATTCTATCTGAGCAGCAGAGAACCAAAAAACGGGCCTGAGAATGACAAAGCAGGCTTCCTGAGAGCAGTGCAGCTTCTGGAGACCCTGGGATGGGAAGATCTGTAGGGCTTATTAATTAACACTAGGGAAAAATCAGTGTGAGGGTTCTGAGATTGCTGTAAATTGTTTATTACAGAATGCATAATTTATATCGTGGTTTCCCTTTTACAAGCCTCTCTCCTTATAACGACCCTTCAGGGTAGATAATCAATCACTAAGCATTTATTAGGCAAATATAATTATCCCCATTTTGCAGGTGAAAAATAAGTGGCTTACCAAAATTCACATGGGTACAAGCAGCAGAGACGAGGCCCAAAGAGAGGATCTTCTGACTCGGGTTCCCAAGGTTCTCCCCACCCATTCAGGCTGGAGCAGCCTCAAGACCATGTTCCCTCTGGTTCTGTCCTTATGTTTGGTTAGATTGTGAGTTCCTGGAGGAAAGCCACTGTCTTTGCATCTTTCCATATCCCCAACACTTAGAGTTGCACCTGGCACACAGTAGGCACTTAATAAATGCTTATGGATTAGCTGACCAGCTGCCATTTGCATCCACTCTTCCCTTCCCTAGCTTATACCTTTCCAATCTTCCTATACTTTTACCAGCAACTCCCCCTGCCCAAGCGTGCATTCTACAATCCAGTAGCCCTAGCCTCCAGGATATTCTATGACCAAGACCCTCCAAACCTCCAGACTTGACCATCTTCTCTGGCCAGCTCTGTGCCTGGAATGCTCTCCCTCCACATCTCCACCTCCTAGCTTCCCTTCTTTCCTTCAGGTCTCAGCTAAAATCTCACCTTCTACAGGAAATCTTTCTATTCATGTCTTCTCTGGGGTTCTCTCCAATTTATCCTGAGTATATTTGGTTTATACACAACTGTTTGCATGTTGTCTGCTCTTAGATAGTGAGCTCACTGAGAGCAGGGCCAGTTTTTGGCTCTCCTTGCATTTCCAGCACTTAGCTCAGTGCCTGGCACACAGTAGGCACTTAATCAATGCTTGTTGCCTCTTGACTGACTGATCGCCCCTGTGAAGCCAATGAGTCTAAGGACAATTGGTTGGGAATGGAGTCCAGCCTCTCAGTGGGTTGGGGGAGGGGCTGAATTCACAGCTTCCCAAAGCCTGGCCCTCCCCTGGCCTCTGCCCAGAGCTTCCCTAAGGTTTGTGACTGAGACAAGTCAGAGAATTCGTACCATTCCAAAAGCTGGCTCAACAAGCATTCCCTTTTTATTCCTCAGTCCCTGGCCTTTCCATGACTCAGGAAGAAGGCCAATGGCTCAGGAACTTTGGTGGTTCCATGGGCTCTTCTGCACACTCTGTATGGAGAGCTCCCCTGATGAGTCTGATGAGATCTTGGCTTGACTTTCTTCTTCTTCTCTTGGAGAGGACAAATTTTAAAAGTCTCCATCATTTTAGGAACACTGTAAATGTCGTCTTCTCATTTCAGCATCGGCTCCTCTTTCTCTTCAGTCTTTTCCCCCCTGTGACATGCTTTCATGTGCCTTGCTCATTCCCGATGGCCTAGATCATTCCAATAGCTGGTTGGAAAAAGAGGTCACCTTCACTGTAGGGGGAAAAGCCCCTCTAGAGATCAAAGCAAGTTGAGAAATAACCAAAAGGCTAATAATATACTTCTGGTCTTCTCAACAGGGAGGGGGAAAGAGAAGCATCAGGAACGGAAAATCCCAGCATGGTCCATGATTGGAGAAACCTAAATACCTGTGTACAAAGAAAACCCGCATGTATTTTTATCTCAGTCCTTCCAGATGAAGCCAGTATAATTATCCCCATTTTTCAGGTGAGAAAACTGGGTTCCCTAGAGAATAAATGGCTTGCCTCAATTCACACAGGTAGTAAAAAGCAAAGACAAGATGCAAACACGAATTCAAACATTCGAAAATGGAAACGGATAAAAAAAGACGCCCTAAAAAGACTCCCTAAAGGAAATTGCTATTTGAAAAGGCTTTCCATTTTGGATCAGTCTTGAATACCTTGAGATTATTGGGAATTTGGGGTATCCTTGATCGGATTCCCTGGGAACTCTCCTCATAAGGGCTTTGAGCTCCATGATATCTGACTCTGCACCCAACAAGTCCCAATAAAGGGGCTGACTGAGCGTCTGGCCCTGGGCCAGGTCAGCCTATACTGCCCATGGCACCCCCACCCCCGACAGCATTGACGGCATTGAAGGCATTGGATGAGAACATACTTGTAAGGCTTAGCGCTGTTCCTGGCATACAGTAAGTACCATATAAATGCTTATTCCGTCTCGCTATTAGAGAGTTTTGCCTGACTGACGTCCAGCCTCAAGTTGTCTCTTTGCAGAGACTACCCCGTGACTCTGTCCAGATCTCCTATGTATACAGTAGTTGCACATGGCCACCTATCTGAGGCTGTGAGCGCCTTGTGAGGGGGTCTGTTCGTGCCTTTCTTGTCATCCCTCTCCTCTGCCCCATGTCTGGCACACAGAAGATGTCTAATACATGCTTGGTGTTTGGCCAATTGACTGTTCTAGCTCTGCCCCCCAGGGCCAGGGTTACCAAGTCCAACTGCCCACATTGCTGGCAATCAGCAGCCTGTTCTTAGGACTGCCTCTGAGCTAACCCTTCTCAGAAATGCTTCATGATCATCCTAGTGGTTTCCCATGCATTAGCACCAAAGGGAGGCCAGGGAGCTGCCCTGAATGAATGCCAGCCCTAGCCACATCCTTAAGTAGTGAGATTATGATGTCACTGTCAAGGGTCCCTGGAAGCCTGTAGAGAAGGGGCTGTCCTGCAAGGTTAGAGAATGAAAAACAAGGCCCAAGGAGGAGGAGAAGACAGAGTTGGCCTGTGAGCTCGCCTTGGAGCCCTCAGACATTTCTGGATGAGACACTAAAGAGATAATTAAGGAACAGCTAGAAAAGGGATGGGAGCAGGGGCCAAAGGCCCACAGACTTCATCCAGAATGGGTTATGCCAGACCGTTTCCTCTCCTGAGGTAGTCGGAGAAGTGCTGTCTATATATTACCCAGAATTTAGGGGGACATTTAACCAAACTCGCCATGCTTGTAGAGAAGACAGAGAGATGGGGACTAAGACGATGTCATTAGGTGGATTTGAACTTGGTAAAACAGATAGATTGGAGGGATGGCAGCAGAAGACACCAGCAAGCTGTCCTAGGACCCTGTGCTGCTAAATGTTCTTATGGATGACTTGGGGGATGCTCATTACACCTGCCAATGAGGAAAAGCTGGCAGGAGCAGTGACTGTGCTGGAGGCCAGGGTCAGTTGAGTTTTGGGGTCAGGGTTAGGGTCAGGCTTGAACATTTGGGCAGAATTGCATAAGATGGAACTCTATGAGGATCGATGGGAGGGTCTAGGATGGGGTGGGGTTGGCGGGCCTAGTCACACATCAGTGTGTGAGAAAAGGAGCTGGACATTTTTGTGAACCACAAAGCTCAGCACAAGTCAGCCTGATGATGGGAAACCAAGAAACCATCGATGATCAAGAAAGTCGTCTGAACTCAGGATAAGGAGCTAACAGTCCTTCTGGGTTCTGTCCAGAGCACATTGAGCATACTGTGGGCGAGGACATTGGATTGGAGGGTACCCAGAGACCGGCGGCCTGGCTGGCGAAGGACCTCAAGCCCGTGACTCTGAAGACAGCTTAAAGGAGCTGAGGCTGTGTCTCCAGATGCTCACACGGACAGGATAACTGAAGAGCTGGCCCCTTCTCATTCCATTGGGGCCAGAGGGCAGGGCCCAGAACAGGGGACTGGAGCACAAAGACATGCAGTTTGGCTTACTAGAAAATATGGAATTGGTATTCTAATAACATTACCATAATTAAGGCAATCAAAGGGGAGGGGCCCGCCTCGCCAGCTCGTCTTCACGCAGAGCTGGGCAGCCCCTTGCCTGCCATGTTATAGCTAGGATTCCTTTCTGGTGTGGGTTGGACTGCACTGCAGCAAATGTCCTTCTGGTTCTAACTGGGATTCCGTGAATCCCTTTGTCCGAAGGCTGAGTGAGTGTCCATCACACGATGCAACACTCTCCTACCTAATCTAATGAATTATTTTAACTTCCCTGTCCACTGGCTTGGAATAGATGGGCTCCACAGGCTGTGGACACACGCTGGATTTTATGCAGCTTCATTCAAGCTTCAGCTTCTGTGTCTCCTCCTTCAGCAAGCCTTTCCTGATCCCCTCAGCTTCTCAAACTTTCTCCTTGCTCCTCCTCAGATTATCATATACATAGTTATTTGTGTGAAGGCTGTAGTCAGCCCCCATGCCTATTAGAATGTAAGTGCCCTAAAGGCCATCTATCCCCATTGCCCTGCAGGGTTGTGCATATAGTGGACATGATAAATGCTTGTTAGATTTGTATTGGGGCAGGTTGAGGGAACAGGGAAGCCAGCTTCAGTATTCAGTATTTGAAGGGCTGTCATGCAGAAGATAGATTAGCTGTGCACACAGTAGGCACCAAATAAATGCTTGTTGATTACAAACTTGCTTGATAGTTGACAAAGATCTCTGCACAAGAAAAAACCTTTGTTGATCATCTCTTCCTTTGTGTCTAATACCAAAAATCTTTTTTAAGAAATCTTCAAGTTTACATAGGTATTGATTTTCAAAATAAAAATGTGATTAGAAATGTTTTTAAAAAATTAAATGCTTGTTGAATTGGATTGGGTCGGATTGGAAAAGTAGAGCCATGAAAGACTGTATGTTCATCATCCTGGGACCGGTATAGTTAAATTAAAATAAAATTCATCACCAGGTTAGCAACTCTGTTTTCTTTTCTTTTCTTTTAAATTTATTTTTAATTTTAGTTTACAACATTCAGTTCTACAAATTTTGGAGTTCTGAATTTTTTCTCCCTCCCTCTCCTCCCCCCTGCCCCACAAGAGAGCATGTAATCCAACATATGTTCTACATATACCTTTGCATTAAACTTATTTACATAATAGTCAAGTTGAAAAGAAGAATCATAACCAATGGAATGAATTATGAGAAAGAAGAAATGAAACCTAAAAGAAGGAAGATTAAAAAGAGAGAGAAAATTGTTTGCCTCAATCTGCATTTAGACTCCATAATTCTTTCTCTGGATGTGTATAGCTTTTTCCATCATGAGTCTTTGGGAGCTGTCTTTGAATCTTGCATTGATGAGAAGAGCCAAATCTCAGGTTAGCTACTCTTTTTTTGGGGGGGGGGAGGCCATGACTTATGCATTTTTTTAAAGTTATTTTTAATTATTTAATATTTTTTGTTTTCAACATTGATTTCCACAAGATTTTGAGTTACAAATTTTTCCCCATTTGTGCCCTCCACCCACCCCAAAATGTCATGAATTCTGATTTCCTCTTTCTCCAGTCTGCCCTCCCTTATGTCACCCCATTCCCCCCCACACACTCCTTATCCCTTTTCCCCTTACTTTCTTGTAGGTGTGTTGGTAAGCAAAATGGGCTCCTTAGCACTTAGTTCAACAAGTGCCCTTGAAGACTTTGGCTTTTGTTTGTTTTGAGTAATTCAGTGTATTTCATTGAGTCTTACTAAGTGCTAAGCCCCAGGCCCAAACCCCTATTACATGTAAAACCTATGTGGGTGTGGATTGGCAACTAAGGTGGGGCCCAAAGTGGGGCTAAATACAGGGAGGGCCTAGTTTACATGTCTGGGACAGCAGAGGCTCTTAGACCACGTGGGTTTAAGTTCCCCTCTTTGTGACGATTTTAGGTCACCTGGGTGGGTCGAATGTGTGACTCACGCCTGATGCTGAAAAAGATATAAAACCAGGGCTTGGCCTCCTCTTCCTTGGAGCTCATTCCCACAGCAGTAGTGGCACGCATGACTCTGGGCCAGCCCTTGTTCTGAGCTCCTGGGCTGAATCTAGATGTTGGTAACTATGAATTGTATTGGGTCTGTCTGTTGATGTTTGTAATTTGTTTGTATTTTGCTCTGAAGTTCAAGGTGCTGGCTTTTTTCCCTGAACTAAGTGAATGATATTTGTGTGCTGAATTAAAGTAAGCCTGTCAACCCCTTCACCTTGCTTTCTTTATTAAGGCAGATCAAAAGAACCTGTGCTTTGGTGGGTGCTAGCAGCTTTCTGGGTGCTAGTTGTTGGTGGATCTTGCACCCCCACAGAAGCTGCTAGCCAGATTGTGGAAACAGTAGGACAAGATAAATTTCTATACCTCATTGCATGTATATCTTATTTCCCAGTTGCATGTAAAACCAACTTTTTTTGAACATTTGTTTTTAGAACTTTGAGTTCCAAATTCTCTCCCTTCTTCCCTCCCCACCCACCCTCCTTGAGAAGGCAAGCAAGGCCACACATGTATCATTATATAAAGCACTTCTATAATACTCATGTTGTGAAAGACCATCTTATTTCCCTCCATCCTATCTTGTCCCCCTTTATTCAGTTTTCTCCCTTGACCTTGTCCCTTCTCAAAAGTGTTTGCTTTGGATTACCTCCTCCGCCAATCTGCCCTCCCTTCTATCATCCCTCCCACTTATCCCCTTACCCCTACTTTCATGTGGGGTTAGATACCCAATTGAATGTGTTATTCCCTCTTTAAGTCAAATCTGATGAGAGCAAGATTCACTCATTCCCCCTCACTTGGCCCCTCTTCCCTTCCATTATAACTGCTTTTTCTTGTCACTTTTATGTGAGATAATTTACCCCTTCTATCTCTCCCCTTCTCCTTCCCCCAATATATTTCTCTATTGTCCCTTAATTTTATTTTTTTAGATATTGTCCCTTCATATTCAACTCACCTTGTGGCTTCTGTATGTAGGAATGTGAAAAAAGGTTCAACTTTAGTAAGTCTCTTATGATTTCTCTTTCCTGATTACCTTTTTGTGCTTCTCTTGATTCTTGTATTTGAAAATCAAATTTTCTATTCAGCTTCGGTCTTTTCATCAAAAATGCTTGAAAGTCCTCTATTGTATTGAAAATCCATATTTTGCCTTGGAGTATTATACTCAGTTTTGCTGGGCAGGTGATTCTTGGTTTTAATCCTAGCTCCATTGACCTCTGGAATATCATATTCCAAGCCCTTTGATCCCTTAATGTAGAAGCTGCTAGATCTTGTGTTATCCTGATTGTGTTTCCACAATACTCAAATTGTTTCTTTCTGGGTGCTTGCAGTATTTTCTCCTTGATCTGGGAGCTCTGGAATTTGGCGACAATATTCCTAGGAGTTTTCTTTTTGGGATCTTTTCAGAAGGCAATTGGTGGATTCTTTCAATTTCTATTTTGCCCTCTGGCTCTAGAACATCAGGGAAGTTTTCCTTGATAATTTCTTGGAAGATGCTGTCTAGGCTCTTTTTTTTATCATGACTTTCAGGTAGTCCAATAATTTTAAATTATCTCTTCTGGATCTATTCTCTGGGTCAGTGGTTTTTCCAAAGAGATATTTCACATTGTCTTCCATTTTTTTCATTCTTTTGGTTCTGTTTTATAATTTCTTGATTTCTCATAAAGTCACTAGCTTCCACTTGCTCCATTCTAATTGTTAAGGTGGTATTTTCTTCAGTGGTCTTTTGGACCTCCTTTTCCAATTGGCTAATCCTTTTAAGGCATTCTTTTCCTCACTGGCTTTTTGGAGTTGATTTGCCATTTGGGTTAGTCAATTTTTAAGGTGTTATTTTCTTCAGTATTTTTTGGGGTCTCTTTTAGCAAATCGTTGACTTGTTTTCATGATTTTTTTGCATCACTCTCATTTCTCTTCCCAATTTTTCCTCTACTTCTCTTACTTGATTTTCCAGATCCTTTTTGAGCTCTTCCATGGCCTGAGCCCAATTCATATTTTTTTGAGGCTTTTGATGTAGGCTCTTTGGCTTTGTTGACTTCTTCTGGCTATATGATTTAATCTTCTTTGTCACCAAAAAAAAAGATTCTATAGTCTGAGTCCTTGTCCTTTTATGCTGCTTGCTTGTTTTCCCAGCCAATTACTTGACTTTTGAGCTTTTGGTCAGGGTATGACTGTGGAGTGGAGTGTACTTTGTCCCAAGCTTCAGGGGGTTTGCGCTGCTGTTTTCAGAGCTACTTCTATTCTGAGGTGGCATGATGCTCCTCTCCTGGCCTGTGCTTCAATTTGTGAGTGCAAGCACTCCTTTCTGCTGTGTGACTACCAGGAAGACTCCCTCTCCACAGTCACCACAAGCTCTGCCACTCCAGCACTCCTCCTCCCCCAAGAACCGCCTACCAGGACCAGGACCTAGATCCAAGCAGGGCAAAGCAAGAGAACCCTGCCTCTGAGCCAGCAAAGCATTCCCTGCACTCCTGCTCTGATCAGCCACTTGATTCCTCCCAGTGTGTGGGCCCTGGGCTCTGGGAGCAGTGTTAGAGCTTCCTGCTACTGTCGCTGGGTCATCTCCACCACCCCTGGGGTTGGGGCCAGACCACGCCCTTCTTTTCCCATATCCAGCAGTTTCCTGCTGTATTGTCTTTGGCATTTGTGGGTTGAGAAGTCTGGTAACTGCCACAGCTCAGTGATTCAGGGCCCCGAGGCCCACTCCACCTGACTCCCAGTCTGGTCTGGCCTGGCCTGGCCCATGCGGGGCTGCGCTCCCGCTCCCAGCACCATGCAATAGACCCTTCCCAGCAACCATCCAGGCCATCTTGGGCTGAATACGTATTTCCTTCTCTTATTTGGTGAGTTCTGTAGCTCTAGAATTTGTTTAGAGTCAATTTTATAGGTGTTTGGAGGGGTTTGGGGGAGAGCTTAAGTGAGTCCCTGTTTTCAAGCAGTTGTCTTGGCTCTGCCCCCAGGTTAGCAACTCTTAATGACCATCTTGGAGGTCAAAGAGGGGCGATGGTCTTCACTGGTGATAAGGGGCTCAAAGAGACAAAATCTCGGATCTCTAAAGTGTTGGTGGAAACTGTTGGTAATATTACCTTCAGTCCCTATGAAAGTGGGAAAAAATGATTCCTCTTACCCAATATTTGAACACTGTCTGCTACATCTCTCTCACACATATACACTTCAAGTTTCATTTTCTAAATGTTTTACCCCAAACCCTAAGAGCATGATTTCTTCTGAGCAATTTCCCATTGTGAAGACAATGTGCTTTGATGACATGAGAATCTAAGACATGGAACTCAACACGAATCAATATTTGTCTAATCCTCAGACGGCTACAACCCAATCAATGAAACCCTAATCAGTTGTTGTCTGGTGTATTTGCAATCAAAATGGGCTCTTAGCATTTAATTCAACCAAGTGCCCTTGAAGAGTCTGGCCTTTGCTTCCTTGATTAAATTAGGAGTCCTTGATGACCTCCTTGACTCAAGGGAGTTTACATGGGTTTGAGTGACCTGTTTGTGATATCAGACGCTTTTAGACCACGTGGGTTTAAGTTGCATTTTGTGATGATTTTAGGTCATGTGTGACTCACCTTTGACCCTGAAAAAGATACATAAACACAGAGGTTGGTTTTCTCTTTTGGAGCTCTGAGCCTCAGCAGGAGTGGCACGTGACCCTGGGCCAGCCGTTGTCAAGCTCCCAGCTAAAGTCAGATGTAGATGGTTCCTTGGTAACTATGAATCGTCTTTGGTCTTTTCATAAATGTATGTTGGTAACTAGTTTGTATTTGCCTTGAAGCTCAGGGTGCTGGCTTTTCCCCCTGAGCTGAGTGAATGATATTTGTATGTTGGATTAAAGTAAGATTGTTAACCCCTTAACGTTGCTTTCTTTAGTAAATCAGATCAAAAGAACCTGGGCTTGCAGTGCTCTGTGTGCCAGTTGTTGGTTTTACACAGCCACAGTAGCTGCTAGCAAGATTGTTGCAACAAATGGTGTAGTCGACAGGATCTGCATTTTAAAAGGAAAGTACGGTGTTTTGGGGTACTGGGGGGTGGTTGAATGCTTCCCAGTTTTTGGATTGGTCTTTGTACTTGGGGTGGCTATGGTTCTATGGAGCCCCAGTAGCAACAAAGGCTGAAGGAAAACATGCCAGTGGAAGTGGGAGATAATCTGGGAGATAATCCCTCCTTCCCTCTCCCCACAGTACTAGCACTCCGGAAGAGACAGGCCAGAGCAAAGGCTGTGGGAGTAAAAGCCAAGGGCTTGAGCTGATAAGCCTGCCTCCGGAGGACTGTGCTGAAAGGGTGAATGTTTTGAGACTATATTGTATGAGGAGTTTTGGAACAGGAGCAGAGAACTGACTTCATACAGACTTAAGAGAAAAATTAGAGAATGGCCTTCTTCATGCAGATTTGGCAGGAGCAGCTAGTGAGGACAAAGAAGAAGTGGATGGTGGCTGCCGACATATTGACCTAGACAGAGCAGAAGACTGCCTGCATGAAAACTCTGGAAAGGTGAGAGTGGTGAACTGCCTTCCAGCCGACTTTGGTGAGGTGAACATAAAGGTGGGGAATCACCTACATCAAGATTCTGGCAGAAGCCAGGTGAGGCCAGCAGGAGTTGAAGGACCAGGAACCCAGGGGCTTGGAATTCAGCCCTGGGGCAAGATGGAAACTTTGCAGCAAGGAGATAAGTGTGCCTTTTTGCAGCTTCCCCCTGGGCCTGTTTGGGACCCAGGAGGGAGGGGTGGATTTGTTTATGGTGGGGTGGGGGAAGTGCCTTGGACCCCCAGGGATCCCTAATCAGTTGCTGTCTGGCCCACAGGCTGCAAAGAAGCAGTGGTCTCATGAGGAAAGACCTTCTGTGTAGGGGAGGTTAAGCACAAGTCAGGGTTTTAAGAGGGCAAGCCTGGCCCCTCTTAAAACCCAAGGTCAGACTAGAGTTTGGGGTGTATTATCTGTACAATGCTTTGCTTTTTAGAGGGGCTGCTAGGGGGCACTTCAGTGGATAGAATGCTGAGCTTGAAATCAGGAAGACTCATCTTCATGAGTTCAAATCTGGCCTCATACTGGCTGTGTGACCCTGGGCAAGTCACTTAACTTGTTTGCTTAAGTTTCCTCATCTGTAAAATGAGCTGGAGAGGGAAACTGCAAACCATCTCAGTATCTCTGCCAAGAAAACCCCAAGCAACAACAACAACAACCACTCAAGGGAAATTCCACAACTCTGTGCTCTTCATGAAATTATAGAATCAGATTTAAAGCTGAAAAAGAGTCATCTCCTTACGTTAAAGTCGAGGAATGCAGCCTAGGGAGATTCAATACCTCGTCCAGGTCCCATGTAGTAGGGGCAAAGCTAGGATTAGAGCCTCGGTTCTCCAGCTCCAGAGCCAGCTGGCTCCTCTGTCACCTGTCTCTGTCCTACTTGTCTGGGGTCACGCTCTTCTGGTCAGATGAGGAATGGGGTCTGCTGCTGCATCTCCATTGCATAGCACTACGGTGGCATCAGAGTTCACCACATAAGCATCATTCCACCACAGACCGGACTTGACTCTTGACAACAGAAGAGAAATAAAATCACGCCCCTGGCAAACCTCTAGGTGGGGTGCCACCCACAAGTCCTCTCCAAAGCCACCGCCAAGTGTATCCACGGGCACAGCTCAAACTCGAGTATCCCCAGAACCCATTCCAGCTGCTTCATTTCACAGCTGCCAGTGAGAGTTAACCAGCCAGCTCCCAATTCTGTCTCACTTACAGCCTTCTGAACAGTCCCTGTCCAATCAGTCAGTTGAGGGGCCTTGAGCAGACACTGACCATCTGAGTTCAGATGCCATCTGCTTTGCCCCAGCCACACCTCCAGCCTCTCCTACCACCCCATGAACCCATTAAAGCTGCTGGGGTTGAGACAATGGCCTTCTGGCCTCCCTGCCTCTCTCTCTCCTCCAAAGCTCAAATCCTGGATGCACCTTGGCCCAATCCCCACTTCTCTGCTCTTTGGCAATCCCACTTTCCTTAACAGCCAAAGTTTACTGGGCACACCCAGCTTTGGGACAGGGCTGACAACAGCAAGCTGGGGCACAGATACCACCTCCTGTGGAAACTGAGGAGAGCTGAAGTAATATGTCTAGGGTCACAAAACAAGTGAGTGCTAGGAAGCAAGGTTTGAGCTCAGGCCTTTCTGACTCCAAGCCTCACCCTCTATTCACTGTCATCAAGCTGCTCTCAGAACAGTCTGGGGTAGCAGGTAATACAAGAGCTATCAGCTCCATCTTACACAATTAAACATTTCTCATTTACACTTTAATGTGTTCGACACTCTGGGTTAGGATATTGGGAAGATCCAATATGTGCTCAACAGGGGACAGATACCAGAAGGGCTGCAGGGCTTAGCACATACATAAGCATACATTAGATGCTTCATGAATACGTGTTGATTGGTGAGTGGAGCTGTTGCCACAGCCAGATTCTGGAAGGTGTGAAGATGACCTTAGTAGCCCCTGACACCCAGCAGAAATGAAATAAGGACAGGAAGGGCTTTTTGCTGATGGTAACAGAAATTTATGACCACCTCATTTTCTGTGTGGTCGAGTGGAAAACTGACCCTGGGACAGGCAGACAACAGATGCCCTGTTCATCAGCTCTGTCCCCAGCACAAAGCCTCCTCTCCATGACATTGTAAAGCAGAAAGCCACGTGTGCAATATGTCAGTCGCACTAAATGACCAGGGAGGCTGCAAAGACAATTGTGCTTATCTCAAACTTGACACAGACCATGTTTCACTACTGGCTTCCAGACAAGTCCTAATCTACTTTCTTTTCCATTTCTAGAGTGGCATCATTTCAGAAAGAGTTGGGGGAGCTCACCATTTTATCAGTATCTGACCTACTGGTGAACTCAACTATGGAAAGACAAAGAGTCCAACAGAGTGGGACTCTTTTCAAACCTGCCCAATGGCTCCCAAACCATAAATGGTGAATAAAGGTCTTAAAAACTGGGACATTTCCCATTTTCACTGAATTCAAAGGGAAAGTAAAATATCCCAAAAAATTCCTGAGTTTGACTCCCTATTCCCTCCAGTAACAAGTTAGACCAGCAGCTAGCTCTCCCCTGAACACCTGCCATGGAAGTTGCTTAGAATGAGTCCTTTTGACTGGAGGCAGGGGGAAGGGGAGGGAACTATATCCGGAGAGAGACAACTTGAGTGGTTGCCAACTGACTGACCGATGGATAAATGTCCATTTCTTCCCCAAACCTCTAACTTAGTCATGGCAGGATCAGGGAAAGGGATTTGGGGTTTGCTCCCCTTATAACAGAACATGAACTTTCCTTGTCTACCTCATCATCAAACTGCCAAACCCCTCATATCTGGGGGCCAGCAGGGGGTAGAGCTGTTGCTGTCCACATGGTATATACTTCCTAGCAGGAGCAGGGTCATGCTTACACAGGACAAAAAGATGTGGGGACCCACCAAACGAGGAATGTGTGTCCCCTTGTAGCCTTCACATAGGAATGTCTATGACCTCATGTTTGTATATTAGTCAAGGAATATTGGTACATTAATCAATAAATCCTCTACTTAGCTCACAACAGTACAGCCAGGTCTCTGTTCCTTGAAATCCTAAACCTGACTACCATACACCATGTATTCTCATAACATGTCAAGTCAAATCAACAAGCATTGATTAATTAGGCATCTACTATGCGCTGGTTGGGAACTGAGACAAGTGCAAGTGAACCAATTAAAGAAGGAAAAAAACCATTCTATTCAACTCTGATTTTGAACTACTTTTCTTCTGACCAACCTAACAGTCTTTGAATTCACTTCACCTTGGAGTTAGGGTGTAAAAATTCCTTTAAATTCCCATCATGACCCTGGTCACTAACTGGGTCTGTGCAAATCAACTCAGAAATGTCACTTAGCAAGACTGAGGTGGCAGAGAGGAGTTAAGGGTTTTTGTTCTGTTTTGCTGCTGAAAATAAGACTGGTTTGTTTGGTCCTCCCCACCTTGATTTGAGCTATAAGCTATGACCCTAGAAGTGAGAGGTTTTAAGTAATGGAAAAGAGTGGAAGGTCCCCAAGGCAAAAGAAGAAGGAGGGGTGGGAAGAGACATCGAGGGGGAGACTGAAGGAAAGGCACAGGCGACATTAGAATTAATTTGGGGGTGCCAAGAAAGAGGAAGGGGGCATCGACTGAGAGGTGTCATCGACTGAGGGAAGGCAGCAGCAGGTCTCTCCTAGCCCCTGCCCAGCCTGACTTGGCACTTCATGGAAGCCACAGGTCCCCAGGAAGCTCCTAATAACAGTTTTATTTGTTCTTTCAACAACCACCACTGCCCCCAATGTAGCAACACCACCAACTTCCCTTAGACCCCCAGACCCTCCTGGTCTGATCTTCTCCCATCATGCCCTTCAATATCTCACCTTCCTAAAAGATAGAATCAGCCCTAAAACTCCCTCCACCCCCCACCGCTGCCCCAAGGGTACCTGCCTCCCTCCCTCTGACTGGAGAGGGCTGTGAGTGAACAGTGATGGACAGTGGTGGACAGCTCCTCCCAGATCCTCCATTTAGGGAGGGCACCCAGGGCAGCCATTTCATCATGCGCCACCCCACCCACCCACTCCCTTTGGGGATTTTTTATGTACTGTTTCTTTCTTTAGATTGTAAACTTCTTGAGAGTTAGGGTTAAGACTGTCTTTTCTTTTCTTTGTAACCCCAGTACTTAACACAGTGCCTGGCACATAGAGAGACCTTCCCACCATCCTTTGAAGCCCAGATCACATATACCATATCCTCCATGAAAGCTTCCCAGTCCTCCCACCTCAAAATGACCCTAGGACGTGCGTGCTGTCATTATTCCTGTTTTACAGATGAGAAAACTGAGGCAAAGGTTAAGGGACTGGTCCAGGGTCTCACAGGTAGTAAGTTCCTGAGTCAGGACATGACTCCAAGTTCAATGGGCCAGCTAGCTGCCTCTCTGCAGATGGGCCAGATCCCCTCGTTAGCCTGGCAAGAGCCAGGATAACATTTTATTTAAACTCAGCATCCTTCCCAGTACCCAGAACAGTGGGTGGAATGGAATATATTTGACCAAGAAGAAGCAAGAAAGTGGGACATGTCCTTTCCTTCTTCCTGCCTTCCCCACTCCTGCCTTTATCTAGGGAGAGATGGAGCCAAGCCACATTTGCAGGCAACATGAAAAGCCTTCTGATGTCTTTCACCCTGAGTCTGGCTCTCAAAGACATGCCAATCACAAAGTCAAGGATGACCCATGAGCTTGATGTAGACACAGCCCACACCCACAGTTCTGCAGCTTCCAGGTACCCCGGGAGAATGCCAGGGGGCTGATGGCCCATGGAAAGATTCCAGGCTGAGGAAGCCCGGCTCAAAGCCAGGAAGCAGCCTCAGCTGGGTCACTGGGCACTCACACCAGGAAACCAGCCCAGAGCTGAAAGCTTCCAAGGCTGTGGGTGAGAAGACCAGGAGCCAGCCCATGCCCACTCTTCATCATCCTTCTTTCCCGACACTCAAGAAATATAATCCCTCCTCCCACAAGAACAACTCAACTGACAAGATGAACTATATGAGACAATTTCAATTCAACTCAATTAATACTTGAGGAGTGCCCAGAGGCAGGAGGCATTGTGCCCATGGCTCTGTGAGAGGGTCCCACTCCCCCACTCTGCCCCTGCCAGAGGCCTCCCTATCTCATTGCTTTCTCCCCTATCCCTCCCTAAGATCCCCACCCCACTCTGAGAAACCCCCTCCGCAGTGGCTTCCTCCCTCCCCCAACAGCTCTGCAACAGAAAACCATTTTCTTTCTTTTTTTGAGAGAGTTTTTATTTTTAGTTTATAATACTCTGTTCTACATAATTTTGATTTCCAGGTTTTCTTCCCACCCCCCTCAACCTCCCTCCCCAAGACAGCATGGAATCTGATATATCTTCTATGTATAACACGCTAGTCAAATTATGAAGAAGAATTATGACCAATGGAATGAATCATGAGAGAGAGGAAACGGAACCCCCCAAAAAAACCCAAACACAAAAACAAAAGGGAAAAAAGGGGGAAAAAGGTGAGCATAAAGTGTGCCTCAGTCTGCATTCAGACTTCATAGTTCTTTCTCTGGATGTAGATAGAATTCTCCATCGTGAGTCCTTTGGAATTGTCTTTGCACCTTGTATTGCTGAGAAAAGCAAAGTCTATCAGGGTTAGTCCTCACAGAATCCATAAATCTGTGGTTGTGTATAATGTTCTCCTGGCTCTGCTCCACACACTCAGCATTATATCATGTAGGTTTTTCCAGGGTGTTATGAAGTCCGTATCATCCCCATTTCTTATAGCACAACAGTATTCCATTACCTTCATATGCCACAACTTGTTCAGCCATTCCACAATTTATGTGCATCCCCTTGATTTCCAATTCTTAGCTACTACAAAAAGAGCCACTATGAATATTTTTGTACATATGGGCCCTGTTCCCACTTGTGTGATCTCTGGGATACAACCCTAGAAGTGGTATTGCTGGGTCAAAAGGTATGAACATTTTTGTAGCCCTTTGGGCATAGTTGCAAATTGCTCTCCAGAATGGCTGGATCAGTTCACAATTCCACCAGCAATGTAATGATGTTCCAATTTTCCCACATCCTCTCCAGCATTTATCATTTTCCTGTTTTGTCACTTTAGCCAATCTGACAGGAGAGATGTGGTACCTAAGAGTTGTTCTGATTTGCATTTCTCTAATCAGTAGTCATTTCAAGCATTTTTTCATATGCCTATAGATAGCTTTAATTTCTTCCTCTGAAAACCGCCTGTTCATATCCTTTGACCATTTCTCAATTGGGGAATGACTTGTATTCCTCTAAATTTGGCTTAGTTCCCTGAATATTTTAGAGATGAGGCCTTTATGAGAGATACTGGTTGTAAAGATTTTCTCCCAATTTTCTGCTTCCCTCCTAATCTTTGTTG
>CM053626.1:332083223-332114648 GCA_028646595.1 Phalanger gymnotis | reverse complement strand
AAGCAGAAAGCTTGCGGAAGCCAGAAGCTGCGGAGGCAGGAAGCTGCGGAAGCAGGGCTTACCTGAGTGGGAGCAGGAACGTGAGGCCAGTGAACATGATTTGGCTAAATACTATCTTGTTTTTCTGTGGCCTCCTGGTTGCCCTTGTGAGATGGGCTTTCTGGGCCTGGAGTCTTTTTGTCAAGATGTTGGAATGGGGAGGCCGGTTCAAGTTTTTGCTGCGGTGGGGCCTAAATAAATTTCTTGTTGTTTTCTCCTTAGAGAATCTCTCATACCTTGCGATTTTGGACCATTCAAACATATACATGATTATATTTGAGATCATAAATTCGGCCTTCCTACTACAGTCATTCAAATCAATTTCGAGTTTTAAATTTTTACTTAAATGGCACAATTTTTTTAGTCAGCTGTCCATGGTGAAGGCTTTTCTTCATATGCCAACAGGGTGGTTCTCATAAATTGACATAATTAAAAATTCTTCCATCATGGTTTCTGCCCAATAAAAGACCTGAGTTTGTGTGTTGAATTATATTTCTAAGCAACATACATATATTCCTGGGGAAAGCATTAAATTTATTATTTTTATCAAATGGAATATCTTTAAACTTATCCAACTCAATCAAATCTTTAACTTGAGATTTCCTTTTTTCCAATACTAACCTTTAATTTTTCCAAAGCTCTTATGATAACATTTGATTACTTTTCATTACTTTCTAAATGTAAGGCGATCTCGACTATAATACAGTCAAAAGAAATGAAAGTTCTTCAAGAATGTCAGTCATTAAAGCAAGGTGTTGTAAGAAATTAATTTTGGCTAATCACTTTGTTGGACCAGAATAAGAAGAATGATAAAAAATAATTGCATATGTGATATAGACTGTGTGGTCCCTTGTATTGGTAATTAAGGTAGGCTTTTAGCACTTATTCAATCAAGTGCCCTTGAAGAGTTTGGCCTTTGTTTCCTTGATTAAATTAGGAGTCCTTGATGACCTCCTTGCCTCAAGGGAAAGCCTAGTTTACGTGGGTTTGAGTGACATGTTTGTGACATCAGAAGCTTTTAGACCATGTGGGTTTAAGTTGCATTTTTGTGATGATTTTAGGTCACGTTTTGTGACGATTTTAGGTCACATGGGTGAGTCCTATGTGTGACTCATGTTTGACCTTGAACGAGATATACAAACCCAGAGGTTGGTGTTCTCCCTTGGGGGCTCTGAGCCACTGGAGGAGTGGTGTGTGACTCTGGGTAAGCCGATTGTTAAGAGCTCCTTAGCTCGTGAACCCAGATGTTGATGGTTTCTTGGTCACTATGAATTGTGATCTGGTCTGTTTATATTGTGTATTTTTGTAACTTGTTTGTATTTGCTCTGAAGTTCAGGGTGCTGGCTTTTTCCCCTGAACTAAGTGGATGATATTTGTAAGTTGGATTGAAATAAGACTGTTAACCCCTTAACTCTACTTTCCTTAGTAAAGCAGATAAAGAACCTGTGCTGGCAGCGTCCTCATCGTCGGGCTCGTGTGGTCTTTCCCCCCACAGCAGCTGCTGGCCAGATTGTTGAAATATCCCTGCAGCAGCAGCAACTCACGAGCTCCCTGCTACTCGTCTTGTGCCAGCACTTGATCCATTTCAAAGTTTTTAAGCTACGTTTTCTACCTTGGTGTGATTTTTATTAGATCCAGAGACATTTGAAATAATTGACTCGTTTCATTTCGAACGTTGAATTTGCCAAGTGATAATTACGATTGGTCATTTAAACAAAGCCAAATGATGTCTGAAGGAGCATCTTAGGAACGTTTCCTGAGGACTCTGTAGCTACTGCAGACTTTCTTCCCAGCATTGCGTCAGCGCCATCAGAACGAAACGCAATTTGGTTTGCTTTCCAATATTAATAGAGCCACAATTATTTAAAGCATACAGTAATGTATTGAAGATACACTCTGTCGTGGTTGCCACCAATTCTGTGAAAGCAACAAATAATATTCCCAATGCAGGAGCTGATTGAGCTGTGCACGCTGGAGAAATTCACTGTAGATTCCTCATCAATTTTGAAAGAGGTTTCACATTGCTTTCTATCATATTCTTAAATATCTCATCTTAATTTCTTTTGTGAATATTCTGCTATTCTGTGCATGTAAGCAATCACTTCTGTGTCCTCCACTTTTCTCTTATAATTCTATTGCCCCTCAATATCAAATAAAGGCCTCTCACATTTGGCTAAGTAGCATCGATATTTTTATTTGGTTTATGTACTAAATTGGAAACTGAGTCATTACCCATTTCTTTGAACAAATTTCGTATTTTAGTATGGCCTTCATTTAGTAACACTGAGTTCCCTAACATAAGTTTTTTCCACAGAAAAGCTTGATTAGTCGTTTCATTACTAACCACATGTGAATACGTGGATGTGATTTTTGGCTGGCGCTCCTAAATGCTGAGCTGTTGAACCGTCCTGACATCTTAATTCACCTTCTGCAATTTCTGCTGTTCTGCTTGCTTCAATTCCAATAACCCAGAAGCAACATGTGGTCTATTTCTTCTTGGATAAACCTGCTGGCTCTTCTTTGGTGAATGGTCATTCACAAGATTTGAAATTTGATTCTGTTGGCCTCAGTGTGCCATGATTATTCTTATTCCTGTTACTGTTTTCTGTGTCTTTTCATTTTCTTCATATTAAAAAAGCTTTCATAGCTCACTGGCATTTTAGGGAACAGAATCTGAAATAGAATTGTATGTTAACCTTAATAAAATTCACATATTGATTGAAGGTTAGTGTAAAAAAATTTTGCTAAAAAAATTCTTCTAATTATTTCTTTACATAATTTCAGAAATAAATGTTTGGCTAGAATGCTTATCCTGTGTTTCAGTTTACACCCAAAACTTTAGGGCTATTGCCATTGCTTACAAAATCCCCTCTCAATTTTTGTAATTCTATTGCAAGCAATAGGGTGACAAAACCCAACTACGAATAAACACTTAATTACAACCCAATTCGGCAAAGAAGTTATTTGTGTCACTGATGAGCCAGGGTGGTTCCAACACGAATGTTGGCTGCTATTTCCATTTATGGTAACAAGTAAGGTGAAAGCGAAATAACCAGGCTCCATGAAGGAGCTTCTTTCACTCGTCAGTGACATGAGCAGTGCTCTTGCTGAGATAATAATTTTTGAAAACTGGAAAAGCGTTTCCACCATTTAAACATGTTACTCGCAGTGTAGCAGCTCTAGACATGGCCCACTTTTTAATTTAATCACAGGATTAACTTTTCTCCATCACTTCCATAAGTCCAGACCAGGAGTCGTCACACTTTTACAAAGGACGGGGCAAATCTGAATTGTATTTCAAAACTGATAAAACAACAGTTCTTAGCTGGAGATCAAATAGAAGCAGGCAGTGGGTTGGATTTGGCTCTGCTGGGATAGTTTGCTGACCTGGCCTAGAATCACAGAGCAGTAACTCAAGTCCTAATTTGTATTGTTTGCTGATCTCTGTGGTACAAACACTCCCAATGTGGCTGTGACATCACCAAATACGGAGTTGGGAAGAGATGCCCCGTAGTGGGCCATGAGAGAATTTTCACCATACAGATGCAGTAGAAATGACCTCCAGAACACAGGCAATAGTAAAATAATTAGGCAAGGCTGCATATTCAGTATTTGTTACCTTTGTTTTTAATATAATATATTTGGTTGTAAATTTACTTAATCTGAATTTTAATAATGGCTGTATTTAACAACTGGCTCAAAAAATTCCTAAACATTTAACAGTTGGCTATAGTGAGTCCACACAATTGTCTAGCACACAACACGTATTTCCTCATTTGTAAGTTAGGGGTAGAGCTCACCAATCAGGGGAAGAGGCCGTGGGGGTGGTAGCTTTGCCAGCTGCCTGAGGAGGAAGCTGGAGAGGTGGTCTTGGAAGACATGGGCTGGTCGGACTTTGAAGATGATGTAAAATAGGTCTTCACAGAGGTCTAAATTTAAACCATATCTTTGTGATTGAGATTCCATCGGTCAAAGGAATCCCACCAGGGAAGGGCCACAGTGTCTCTAGGACTTTCTTTGTGCCACAGAATCAGCAAAGGAGGAATAACTTGCTCCAGGTTACATGACTGCCAGGGGCCAGAGGTGACATTTGACCCCACACCTCCCTTTTTCCATCCAGTGGCCTCTTTGACACTTCATAAAGCCTGGCAGTGACTTAAGCACACATATAATGGATCTCTGTGTTAATACTACTGTCCTGCACTTCAAAGCTTATGTCATAATTCTGGCCAATAAAGGAAAGATCATTAAGGTTGTCTTGGCTTTTGGGATTGTCAGAAAGCACAAAGGAAGATCAGCAAATGAACTTAGCTCCAAAGACCCTGGAATGGTAAATGAAGAGACCCATCTGTGGCCTCCTTCACTGATGCAGGCATCTCCCACAGAGGCAGCCGTGTCACTTCTGGTGCCAGTTTTCCTTAACTGAACACAAAGCCTTTCAGTCTGTTGATGGAGGCCTCTGACAATGAGGGACATTCTGCTGATCCTGGGTAGAGGTCACACCAAAATGCAGGCCCTATCATGCCACTCCCTGCCTATTCCACAGCTCCCTGTCATCTCCAGGATCCAGGACAAAGTTCTCTGTTTGGCCTCCAAAGCCCTGTCTAACCTGCCTCCCCCTACCTCACCTCTCCAGACTCCTTACACCTCACTCCTCTCCACATACTCTATAACCCAGTGACCCACCACCCTCCAGCTGTTCCACCAACAAGACCCTCCCTCTCTTGGCTCTGGACATTCTCTCTGGCCATTCCATAGGCCTGGATGCTCTGACCACTGACCTCCCTGGAGTCCTTCAAAGTCTCAGCTAAAACCCTGCCTCCTTCAGTAAGCCCTCTTGACCCCTCTGAATTCTGGTGCCTTATCTTTGTTCATTATTTCCTGTTCATCCAGTCCATAGCCTGCTTTGTTTCCATGTTGCCTCCTCCATTAGAGTGGGAGCTTCTTGAAGGCAGGGATTGTCTTTGGCCCCTTTTTGTATCCCCGGGGCTTTAGTAAAGTGCCTGGCACATAATAGACACTTAATCTATGTCTGTTGACTAATATTCTTCTTATAGAATTTTGCCTACTGGAGAGTAGGTGGGTTTTAACCTGGAGTCTGTGAACTTTTAATATTCTGATAATGATATTTCAAAATGACTGGTTTCCTTTGTAATCCTCTGTGTTTTATGCATTTGAAAACAAGATTCTGAGAAGGCTCCATGGGCTTCTCCAGATGCTCCAGAGGCTCAGGCCACATGACATTTTCAGAGGCCTGCCGTTGGGTGGTTGGGGTGGACCAAGAGCCAGGTCCCTCCCTGCTTGGCCCTGCTGCCCGTCTTTATGTTCATCCTAAGAACATCTTCAAAACTTTTGTACATTGAATCTCATTAGTCGAGCTTGAAAGGACATCTTAGTGGCTTACTTAAAAAGTAAGTCCTAATTATCAGAAGGCAGCATGGTGGAGCATATGGAGAGGCGTTCTGAGAGTCAGTATGGCTTGGGATCAAGGACTGACTCCAGCAGATACTCTCTGTGTGACCAGGACTTAAATCTGTGTCCCCAGCAATGGGCAAAGTCAAGTCAATTGATCAGTAGGCATTTCTGAAGGGCCTACAATGTTCTAGGTGCTGGGAATGTGAGAAAATTGTAGACCAGTCCTTGCCCTGAGGGAGCTTACATTCCATTGGGAAGACAACCTGGACAAGTATCTTATATACACAAAATAAATACAACATGGGGGGGGGCAGACACTAGCAACAAGGAGACAGGAAAGAGGCTTCTTTTGGAAGCTGTTGCCTGAGCTCAGTCTTGACAGCAACTAAAGATTCCAAAAGTTGAATCCAAGGAACTGCAGAGTTGGGGTGCCATGTGGGAGAAATAAGGAGAGCAGTTTGATTGGACTGTGAAGCACATTATGGGGAGGAAGTCATACATCTGGGAAGATAGCTCAGGGACAGGTTCTAAGGACTTTGAATGCCAACAAAGGAGCTCATTTTTGATCTTAGAGGTAATGGGAAACCACTGGACTTTACTAAGTAGGAGAGAATCATGACCTGTGCCCTGCACTTTAGGAACATCACTTTGGTGGCTGTATGGAGGACAGGATGAGTGGGGTAAGATTGGAGGCAGGGAGTTCACTTGTGAACTATGTGCTAAGCTTGGTTCTACCTGCTAAAGGAGTACAAGAACTGAAAGTACTTAGTGAAGTTTAGCAGCCTGAGCAAATGCCCCAACCACCCAGCCCTAGTTGCAGAGTTGGAAGGATGTCAATGGCCATCTGGTTCAATTCATAGCCTGAAGGAATTTCTACTAGATGCTTAGTAAATGCTTGTCCATCCTGAACTTGAATACCTCCATGGAAGCCAATCTGCTACACCTGGAGGAGCCTGCTGTAGTCTTGGGCAGCTCATAATTGTTAAGAAAATTTCTTAACAATTGGTTCTACCTGCTGAAGGAGTACAAGAACTAAATTTTCTTCTTTGCAGCTTCCACCGATTGCTCCTGGTTTTGCCCTTTTGGGTGTTAAACAGAACAAGTCGACTTCTACCCCTCCATGTTATAGCCTTCAGATATTTGAACACAGCTTTTGTGTTCCCCAGAATCTTCTCCCAACCAAGATCCCTGGTTCATTCCCTTAACCAGTCCTCACACTCCCTCTCCCCTCCCATAAAGACATGCTTCAACTTCTTCCTTCCCCACTACCTGTCCAGCCACCACAACACCACAGAATTACTTATGCTAACAGCACATAGCTTTCGTTTTAATTCTTTTTGAAAATGGACTAATTTTTACTTGCTGAAGCTCATGTTAGAGAATATTTCAACACGGAAGACATGGAGGATGGGAATTGTCCCAGGCTTGGCAGTGGCCTCCCTCCCATCTCTCTTGGGGTGCTGGGCTATTCACACTTGTTTTGAACGGACACATCTGAAGCTGGAAGAGAAATGAACGCTTTTTTTAAAAAGTTCAGACTATTTTCATTTCAAAGATCATTTCCGTTTTTGCCGCCGAGTGCTAAAGACAATTCTTGATTTGATAAATAAACACGGCGCAGCAATAGCCCAGGGTTTCTTCTTCAAAATCCCCACCAGCCAAAGCTATGTCAGTTACCAGGAAGAAAAAAATCAAAGACCAACAAACACTTTGATATGAGGAAAAACATACCACCTAAGCAAAAGTTTCAGAATCTTCAGGGTCCTAGGGAAACCACTGTATTACATGGCTTTCAAATCAATGGAAAAATAATATATACAAATGAAAACAATTTCCCCCAAAGGGATTTTTTCACCCTTTCTCATAGATGTATCATTATGAGAGAGTCTTAGATGGCCAAAGGCCTCCGTATCTCATGGCTGTATGAATTACACACTAACTGTTCTACATCTTTCCTGCCCTTACTGTTCTCAATAAATTTCTGCCTCTTTCATTGTGCTCTGGGAATCCAAAGCGTTCTTTGTTTCTGTTTTGTAATATAAAAAACACGCAATTGGTTAAAATGGACCCAATGCCAACAACTAATTGCTTCTATGTGAAATAGTGTAACTCACTTAGCATTCCCTGGTGCCAGGGAACTAATAAATGACCCCATTTGGAGCAGAGATCTTCAGATATCGATCTACTAAAAACCTGTGTTCAGAAGTCACCTGTCTCAAAGATAATGGTTGCATTTTTGAGTGGTCTCTTTAGCAGACTCTGTTGTGGGTTGGGGTGAGGGAGGGAAGAGGCATGGTTTTAAAAATGCCTGTTTTTAATTTAACCATCATCAATATGCACAAACATTTCAATATACAAACAATAGAAGAAGGGGGAATAGAAGAAACTGGACTTCTGTTACTTTCTTTTTTAGAGAAGTATTTCATAATGATAACTAGACTCTGTACATTGAAGATATAAGTTGAAGATTTACAAAACACTTAAATATCATCTCCTTTGGTCTTCAAGAACAACTATGGCAGGTTGGTGCTATTATACTCATTTTACAGATGAGAAAAGTGAGGGATAGAGAGGAAAAGTGAGTAGCGTAGGGTCATGCAACTTGGTTGAATTTGATCTCGGGCATTGGTGGCAAGTGCACCGACCCACTGCCGTATTCTCATCCTTGTTTCCTTCCCAATGTTTTATATTTGTCTTTGTACTTTCAGCACCTAGAACAGCGCCTTGCACATAGTAGATGCCTAATAAGTTTATTAAATAGAATTGACGTATGCTTCCTCACCAAGATGAGAGTCTTCATTCACATTAGAGTCTGCAGATTTATCTAACAAAATTGACTTAACTTGAGAATGTTGATTGTTGGCTGAACAACGGTGATACATTTGGATTTAGTGATGTTTTTCTTAGATTTAATGGTTCCTCGTTCATCCTTATGACTTATGCAGTTGGTTTGGAAAACTTAGGTGGAAAAGTAATCTCTGAAAGGACTATTGACATGACCTCTGATCTTTTCTGGTTTAATATATGAATCTTGGATTCGGGGTCAAAATCAGGCACAGTGGCTTTGGGTTTTTTCTTGTCAAAGGAGAATATTGTAAATTTTCCTTCTATAGTTTTCATTTCCCTTTTTGTTTTCAGTTCTACACATTTTCTTTTAGTAATAATAGCTGGCAATCATGTGACATTTTCAGGTTTGCACAGAGCTTTGCACAGGTGATCTCATTTAATCCTCATAACAATCCTGTGAGATAAGTGCTATTATTGTTTCCCTCTTGCAAATGAGGAAACTGAGTCTTAGATCAGCCAAGTGACTGGCCCAGGTCCCACAGCCAGGAAGTGTCTGAGGCAGATTTGAACTCGGGTCTTCCCGACTCAACCTTCAACATCATGCCACCTAAGCGGCCTCTTTTATAATCCACCTTTTAAATATGATTTCAGAACAAGTACAATAACGCCCTTCTAATCTTTTTCTCAGATTTCAGCAAGCACTAGTGCTTCTGTTGAACGTGAAAGTTGGTTCTGAGGGGCAGGAACAACACATAGATGTCCTATCTATGTATTGGGCTGAAGGAGGGTCATGGCGTAACTCTTTGGCTCTCAGGACAGTCTTGACCTAGAATTTCACATCAAATTAAGGTTTGCTCTGCCAGCCCTGGTAACAACAACCGTATCATTTGTGTAGCATTTTAAGTTTGCAAAGCCCTGGACGTAGGTGCCCATTCGTTTCTAGCCGCCGTGTAAATGTGAGGTCTCACTTGGGTGGTTCCGGCGGTTGGTAGACACAGTGAACAAATGGTCATGGGCACTGCTTGAAGATGTTAACACATTGTTGTGCGTCTCTGATCTGGTCTCCAATTTCTTGGTCGAAGAGGAGAAACACCATTCCTTGGAGCACCACAGTCTTCCCTTTCAGGGAAGGGAGAAAGGTCACTTCCACAAATCTCTACCCTGGTCTCCTGCCTTAGGGAAAGGGGAAGGACATGATTCCTTCAGGTCCAAGTACTTGTTCTCTTACCCAAACTTGGTCCAGGGCCTGGCACATGAGGTGCTTAATAAACTCTTATTGACCGACCAGATGTAGAACTCATCCTCTGTACCCCAAACTCCCTGTTTTCCCAGCTTCACCGTTTTTAATGCAGGTACAGCCATCCTTCCAGTCTCCAATATTCACAACGTGGGGATCATCCTCAACTTCTCAGGCTCACTCTCCCTCACTTGACGCAGCCAGTCAGTTGCCAAATCTTGTCATTTCTACTTCAAAATGGGTGCATTTTGCTCTCTCTCTTCACAGGGCTTCCATCTTAGTTCTGGCTCCTGTGGTCTCTCACCGGGATCATTTCAATAGTCCTGATTGGTCTCTTTGTCTTGCCTTTTCCAATCGCTACACACGCCTGCCGCACAGATCTGACCATGGCTCTGCCTACTCCAACTACTCCAGTGGTTCCCAGTCACCTCCAGGATAGAACAGAAACCCCTCTGACTTCTGCATCCCTTTACAACCTGGTCCCAAACTAGTTTCCTGGCCTCAGTGTACCTGACTCCATCTTCCACTCTGAACTCCAGCCAAACTGGCCACCTCTCTTCCTCATACAGGGTTCTCCATCTCCCACCTTGGCACAGGCTGTTCCCACTATGTGGAAGACACTTCCTCTTCACCTGCACCTCATGAAATGCCTCTTCCTTCGACACACCTGAAATACCACCCTCTCCGTGAAGCCCTTCCAGAGCACTCCACCTGCATGTGTCCTCCCTCTCGAGCTACCTTGTATTTAATGGACTACGTTATCCTGCTATCAGCCATGTCGGCTTTGCGGTCTTCGTTCTTCTATTCAGTGTGTTTGGGAAACTCTCCTGTGGGCACAGCGCAGCGTCAAGTGCTGTGTGGGACTTGAGAGAAATAGAAGGAAGACCCAGCCTCTGGCTTGGAGGATCTTGGAGGCCTTTTTTTGATCTAGGGTAAATCTGATAGTACCACTAGATCATTCTATGGCAGAGGTGGGGAACTTGTGGCCTTGAGGACACATGTGGCCCTCTAGGTCCTTGAGTGTGGCCTTTTGAGTCCAAAGATTTGTTCTGTAAAAAGTCCTCAAGGCCACAGGTTCCCCACCCCTGCATCTAAGCAGTCACAGCATTGTTGAAACCTAGAGCGAGCTGGATATTGCTGTGGGATAAATTGAACCTGAGACGGCTGTAGGAAAGAGGGAGGGCTAGAGCTGTCTGTCTTTCACGTGCATGGTGTGTGTACAGGTACATGTATGTGTATGTACATATGTGTATACATATATATGTACATGCATGTACAAAAGTCTTTTTTTAAAAACTTGGTGGTTGTTCTGCATCAGTGTTTCAGCAGGTGTCCTGTCCCCCGGAGAATCAATGACTGCTGATTATAAGAGCTGGTGTCCAGAAGGATTCCTGTGGTAACTCGATCTTTTCATAAGCTGGTAACCTTGGTACTTTCCCCATCATGGCCTTTTTCGTCAATCTCGGTTATAGGCAAGCAAAGATAATTGTACAAAATTACATTCATTACAAGCTGGCCTTCTAAGTACTTTGCTTTTCAAAGGAGGGAGGGGAGAATTCCTTCTTTTACAAAATGGAATCCAGAAGCCTATTATATATCAATGAGCCACCCTTTCATGCCAAATGATGCTGTCAAATTATTTTCCTCTTCCTAGTTTGGATTAGGATTGATTTTCTATTGTAATAAAATAGAAAACCTAATTTTAAGGTTCTCTGGCCCCACGTTATCCTTAAGAGGAACTGAACATGGTATATCTGCCAGAGCACGGGACCTGTCAATTTTAGACTTCTAGTCTAACGTTTCAAGAAAAGCTGCTCTTCCCTGTTCTGGGAACCTGCAAAGAACCCGCCAAAGGCTAAAACTCCACTTGTGTTTCCTAAGCTTCTTTCTTCAGCATTGTTGGTCATTCAGTAATAATAGTTCACATTTGTATGGAACTTCTTCGGATGCATAATACAACATGCATGATCTCCAGGCTGAGAAAAACTTTGAAAAAATCAGCTTTTTATTTCTAACCACAAGCTTGGCACAACACAGTGTGCATCTCGAGGGTCCCCACAGGTGTTCCTCCTCACTCCCACCCTCAAGTCAAAGTTGGGATCATCTTTGAAGAAGATACTATATATAGAGCCAAAGGGTTCTGTAATGAACTAGTGTGGAGAACATGTGGAGAAGAAACAAGTCAATAACAAACCAATATTTTCAAGGTCAGAGATATTGAACCACAAAGAGATATGTCAGAAAAGAATGCTTCTAGATATCTTGACCACAGGAAAAAAAAGATATCTCTGTATTCTGCCATTTGAAAGATCCGTATATTTGAAAAATAAAGTGGACAGAGGTTCTGAAGGAAGCATGGAGAAGCAGGGCAGGTTTGAAAGCCATCGGGGAATTCATTTTATGCATTTTTTTCAAGCACACATTGTGGAATGGAGACTCATATAAAACATTCATTTGTGCTCGACCGTGTTTGGACTGTGTTCTTTTTTGGTGTTTAGGTTCAGAATTTTTTTTAAAGAAAAGCCCATATGCTAAAAGGCAGAGATAGGTTGTTGTGCTTTTTAAGGGTGAGCTTTATCTCGCTGTTGTCACTGGTTTTGAAAAGGGTGATTTGATGTTGTTTATTTTTTCTCTCCCTGAAGCTGCATCTTTTGTGAAAATGATTTTCTTTCATGGCTTTCTTCTCTCTATCTCAGAAAGGAGTGAAGAGGGCTTTCTGCTCAGAGCCTCAGAGCAGCCATGCCCAAGCACAGATGGTCTGGAGGTCCTGCTCTCTCTGCCCCACATCCACATCCCCAACACCACTGGCTCTTCGCGAATCTTTCATCCCTGGCCATAACAGCCATGTGCCTGGCATTCACATTCCTTCTCAGTTATGCCTCTTAGAGTCTCTAGTTCTCTTCCAGGCATGGCTCAGATGCTGTTTCCTGCATGAGGCCATTCAGGATCTCCCACGTCCCCTCCAAATATTTATTACATATTTTTGATTTCCTGATAAGTAAATGTGTGTCTTCACCCATAGAATGTAAGCTCTTTGAGGGTATCCTCACTGCCTAGCATAGTACCTGGCACATAGTAGGTGCTCACTAGACGCTTGTTGATTATTGATTTCAAGGTATTCTTTTGGTGTGAACAGATGTCTCCTGGGTAGCCTGTAGGGCATTGGGAAGTTCAGCCTTCACCTTCGTCTCAAAGATGCTAAATCTCTCGGTGTATATTTCTTTCCTTTCTCATGGACCTTAGTCCTATTTATGTGTCTACTGTGCATGCATCTTCTTTCTCGGACTGAAAGTGGTGTGACTCGCTCTTAGACTGTTTTAAAGCTGAGTTCCTAATACATAGCTTATGCTCATTTTGACGAGCCATGATTTGTATGTTTACCTGTGAGCTTAAATTTCCATAATGGGATTATCAACCATTTTCATCCTCTGCTTAATAAATTTACACCTCTGATTTAAAAGAAATTCTGTGTCAATGATGGGGTACCATTGGCTGAGACAATGGTGGGGTACGATCAGCTGACACATGCTGTATCCACAACCAAAAGACCCAAAGTTAACTAAACTTGTGGAATATGGGTAAAAGAAGAGTATGTCTGTCCATAGGGAGAGTATTGCTAAGACAAGACCAAGTGCTCTAGAAAAATCTGTGGAGGAGGAGAACCACTCTCAACTAGAAAGACTCTGGATAAAAGCTATTAACCTACTGAAGCTAGAATGTGGATTCTATAAAGGGGAATGTTGTGAAATATGCCACCAAGCTCCAAAATTTGGAACTTCTGGAAATATTTCAATTTAGATTTTTCTAAGAAGGATTAGTGTGTTTTCCCTAACTGTTGGGATTTTGGATAGACTACAATAATGAATGTATTAATTGCAAATAATTCTTACATGTCCATAAACATAGGACCCCGTTTATTTTGTTATTCATTGATTTGTTAGCCTAGTTTGTTTCCATATGAACTCAAATGTAATAAAATGGAATGTATTAAAAATTATCATTTGAACATTTTAGAAATCGAAACTGGCCTCATTCTCAATCATTCTTAATTGGTGAGATATATTTAGTATAATAATCTGTTGGGAACATGTGATAAAAGAGATAGTAAACATACAGGAAAGGAAGCAACAATCACACCAGTCAGCATGGCTTCAGCAAGAACAGGTAGACTAATCAATCATATTTCCTTTTTAGTTTTTGACATGGAAACTAAATTGATAGCCCACGAGACTACTGTACTTGAAGTATATCCAGATTTTAGGGAAGCATTTGTTAAAGTGCCCCATTATTTTTTTGGAAATGTTGGAGAGATGTGTCCTTCACTGATAGTACAACTAGAAAAATTTAGTATTCATTGAATGTCTACATTCCAAGAGACGTTATTAAAGATTCTGTGAACACCTGCACAGAGGGTTCCAATGGAGCACCCACATTTGGGCTGGTTCTTGTGCTGCTTAACATTTTTTCAATGATTTGGGTGAAGGGATGGGTGGCATGTTCATCACATTTGCAGATGGCACAGAGCCGGGCAGGAAAATCCCTACATTGGATGAGTGAGTCAGGATCCCAAAAGACTTTGACGGGCTACAATACTGTACTGAATCTAGTAGTATGGAATTTAGAAGAGACAAGTGGAAAGTTGTGAGTCCCCCAGAAAGCAACTGCTCATCTGTAAGATGGTGGAGGTAGCCATGTGACTGATTACACAGTAAGGTTTTGTGTGTCTTTTTAGACTGGAGTTTTTAGTGAATCTGAGAATGAGCTGACAAATATGGGTTGGCTGGGTGACATCAGCCAAGAAGCTCATGTAATCTTGGGCTGCATTAAGAGGGGGAAGAGCCCCCAGGAATGTGGAGGTGAGAGCCTCACTGTCCTCTGCCTGGTCAGACCTCAACACAGAGTGCTGTGTTCAGTTCCGGGTGCCATGGTTTAGGAAGCACATTGAAACATGAAGATATCCAGAGAAAGGCAATCACAATGGTGAAGGGTCTGCACATGAGAATTAGTTGAAGGAACTGCTATCTTTACCCTGGAGAAGAGAAGACTGAGGAGAGTTATGGCAGCTGTCTTTAAGTATCTGAAGGGCTGTCATTGGGAATGGGGATTCACCTGTTCTGTTTGGTTCACTGAGCTGGGAAGCAGGGAGGGAGGGGTCAGGCACACTTACTTACATGTGTGTTATTTGCCCTTACATGGGGACTTTAGATTCCTTCCTTAGAATGTCACACCCATGAGTTGAGAAGCTCCTTTCTCTGTACTCACATCCCCAGTATCCAGCAGTGTCTAGCATATAGTAAGCACTTAATAAGAGCTTCTTGATCTCATTCCAGCCCTCTCCCCCCTTTCATAGGGTTAAGCTATTCTTCCCCTTGGGGTATGACTTTCTGTCCAGCTATTTCCTCAGCTCCTCCAGCAGGGGGATTGTTTTTTCTTTCGGGGTGGAGGAATGGCAAAGGACCACCTCAATACCAGTCCAGCAAGGTGGTGACAAGGCTCATTAGCCCAGACCAGGCATTCTTGTGTCACGTACCCCTTGGGCAATGTGGGGAAACCTACAGATTTCATCTCAGAATTATATTTTAAACGTATAAAATAAAACACAAAGCATTCCAAAGGAAACCAATTTATTGAAATACAATTTATCAAAATATGTGTAAATCAAATTTACTGACTGCAGGTTAAGAACCTCCAATCTAGAGGAACCCCAGTAGATGTATTTTCTCTCCCCTGGGAAGCTGATCCAGTGCCCCTGGGCTTTCTTGCAGTTCTTCAGCTGCCTAGGCTGGACAGCTCTCTGTCCTCATCTCTGCCTCTCGACCTCCCAGCCTTCTTCCAAGACTCAGCTTGAACCCCAGCTTCTGCAAAAAGCCTTCCCCCATGCCATGCTTTCCTTCAGAGATTACTTGTGCTTTAGACTGCATATATCGTGTATGTCCACAGCTGTTTGCACTTTTTGGTCAATCTGCCAACAAGCATTTACATGTCAGACACAGTACTAGGCACTGGGTACACCAAAAAGAAATGAAACAGTCCCTTCCCTGAAGGAGCTAACATGCTATGGGCGTGTATGCACATATACACACATAAGTGTACACAGATAAAGAAACACAAGGGGATGTGTACATGGGGGTGGTGTCAGGAAAGATCTTGTGGGAAAGAAGGCAGCCAAGATGTGGAGGAGGCTTGGTATTCACAGATGTTGGACTGAGGGGCAGGCCAGACTCACTGGTCATCCTTCATGACAGTGACAAGCGCCTTTGGCCACCCTAGGCCTCTTGCTTTGTATTTTTAGTATCAGTAATCTGAAGATGGCTGAACAAAGTTCCAATTCCTGGAAGCTCTTCCCCCTCCTGATTGTAGGTAACTTTTACAAATGTATGAGAGGCACGAATAGAGTGCCAGCCCCGGAGTCAAGAGGGCCTGAGTTCAAATCCAGCCTCAGACACTTGACACTTACTAGTTGTGTGACCTTGGGCAAATCACTTAGTTCCTATTGCCTCACCGCCTCCCCCTCCCCCAAATTCATGAGAGGCATGTTGGAGGATAACCGAATGGTGAGAAAAAAATAACAGACATTGACATGAGTCTGTCACCACTGCCAAAAGAACGTTTGTGTTACTCAGCAAGCATTAAGTACCTACTGTGTGCCAAACACTGGGAAAAGAAAGGCAAAAACATTGTCCTTGACCTCAGGGATCTTATATTTTAATGGGAGAAATAACTGTACATCTCACACACATATATATGTGTACACATCTATGTGTATATATATATATATATATACATATATATATACACACACAGTTCAAAGAGAAGGTAGAAGAAAGGCATTAGCTGAGTTTATGTGTATGTGTGTGAGTGTGTGTGTGTGTGTGTGTGTGTGTGTGTAGCCAGGAATGTCATCTCCTCTTGGAGCGATGGGATTCCATGTAGATCAGTCACACAACAAGGAGACCAGAAGGACCTAGTACCTTCCTCGAGCAGCAGACACTCTTCTCTTACCATGTAGGAAGTGATGGCATTCAAGGCTCACACCAGTTTAGAATATGATTGTTTGTGAAACCACAGAGATGAGGAGAAAGAGGATGGGTGGCTTCTCTTCATAAAATAGCGAGAAACAATGAAAGGAAAAACAACCACCCAGAGAGCTTAATGAGAGATTGAATTAAGTTAAATCCTCCCAAGTACTCCACTGGAAGGAGCGCAGAATGATGAAGGCGATGGTGTGAGGAGAATCCTGTAACAAACGCTCTTCTCCATCAGTCCCAGTCGGGCCTCTGGACTTCATCTTCCCAGCCGCTGCTGCCTGAGAAGTAGAAATGGACCAGAGAAAATAAGATGGGGGAGACGTGAGGCACAGAATTAACTGTGTCCCGGAGGAGATCCATGCTGGAGGCCACAGCTGGAGGCACTGGGGGCAGGGTGCCCCATTGTGGGCTGGCTGGTGGGTGGCCGAGAAGTTAGGACGTGCATTTTGTTCTTGTTTCCTGGTATAGGGAGTCCAGGTTTGGAAATTTCCATCCTTGATGAAGAGCAGAAAACCCTCTCTGCCTGTCCTGTCTATAAGTCATCCGTAATGTAAAGCCTTAGAATATTGCCGGGGTGGGGGCCTTGGAGGTTAAGTGACCCACCCAGGGTCACACAGTGAGGATAGGTCAAGAGTAGGACTTGGGTTCAGGTCTTCTACTCTCCAAGGCTGTTTCCCTATTATATGTGACATCACCTTTGCTTCCTCCATTTTTTTTGCCCTAGTAAAAAGTAAAGAAAAAATGGAAAAAAGAGCACTTTTGAATTGTTTGAAGTAATTTATTTTAATTTATTTAGAAGCTAAGGAAGATGAGGAAAATGTTTAATTTTACAGCTTATAATAAATACTGGTTGAATGGGAAACTGAGCTAAGCTTCAAATAGAATCCCCAGCTGCCTGTCAATGAACCACATCCGCTGCAGGGTGCCACCTGCTCCCTCAGGAAAAGAACTGGTGAGAAGGAAGAGCAAGAGGAACCTCGTCGAGGGCTAGCTAGGAAGCACCATAGTGCACAGAGCCCTGGGCCTGGAGTTAGGATGATCTGAGTTCAAATCTGGCCTCAGACACTTATCAGCTGTGTGACGCTGGACAAGTCACTTACCCATAATGATGTGAGAGAGAGGGGCGGGGGGCAGGGAGAGCTTGTTGAACCAAGATGCAGGGGAAGAGGAGATTGTCATCAGGATGTTCTTTCCTCTTCCCTTCATGCCTGAAAACATACATAAAGGAGATGTGAGACTTTCATCAAGTTAGCTGGCAAGTCAGCTCTCCTCTACAAGGATGAAAAAAGGGCTCCAAATACTAGGAAGAAGCTTTTGGAACAAAAACTCATTATTTGACAAAAACTACTGGGAAAACTGAAAACAGTGTGGCAGAAACTAGGCATAGACCAACATCGCACACAGTATATCAAGATAAACTCAAAATGGGTATATGATTTACACATAAAGGATAATACCATAAGCAGGTAATAGAGTGTGGAATAGTTTATCTGTCAGATTTATGGATTAGGGAAGAATTTAGGACTGAAGAAGATCTAGAGAGCATTCCAAATGCAGAATAGAGGATTTTGATTATATAAAATTTACAAAGTTTTAGCATAAACAAAACCAATATAACCAAAATTATAAGGAAAGCAGAAAACTGGGGAAAATATTCACAACAATTATCTTTGATAAAGGTATTATTTCTCAAATGTATAGAGAACTGAGTCAAACTGATAAAACTACAAGTCATTTCCTAATTGATTAATGGTCAAAGTATATGAAAAAACATCTTCAGACAAAGAAATCAAAGCTATTTATGATCATATAGAAAAGGCTCTAAATCACTATTGATTAAAGAAATGCAAATTAAAATAATTCTGTGGTACTACCTCACACTGATTGGAGTAGTTAATATGACAAAAAAGGAAAATGTTGGATGTTGGAAGGGATGTGGGAAAACAGTGACACTAATACACTGTTGATGGAGTTGTGGACTGATCTAACCATTCTGGAGAGCAATTTGGAACTATGTCCAGAGCACTCTAAAGCTGTTCATGCCCTTTGATCTAGCAATACCATTGCTAGGTTTGTATCCCAAAGACATCAAAAAAGGGAAATATTTGTATAAAATATTTATAACAGTTCTTTTTGTGATGGCTGAGAATGGGAAATCAAAGGGATGCCCATCAATTACGGAAGGGTAAGGAAGCTGTGGTATTTGATCGTGATGGAATATTATTGCGCTATAAGAAATGACAAGCAGGATGATTTCAGAAAAGCCTGGAAAGACTTACATGAACTGATGCAGAGTTAAGGGAACAGAACCAGAACATTGTATGCTGTACCAGCGATACTGCACAATGAAGAATTGTGAATGATTAAGCTATTCTCAACAATACAATGTATCCAAGACAATCGCAAAACACTAATGATGAAGCGCACTATCTGCCTCAAGAGAAAGAACTGATATTGACTGAATACAGACTGAGGCATGCTATTTTTCATTTCCTTTCTTTCATTTTTTCTCTTATTTGAGTCTTCTTGTACACAATGACTAATATGGAAATGTTTTACATGATTGCACATGTATAACCTATGTCTGCTTACCATCTTGGGAAGGGGGGAGGGGAGGGAGGGATTGAATTTGGAACTCAAAACTTTAAATAAAAATGTTAAAAATTGAAAATAAAAACCACTAGGAAGGAGTCAAGCTGTTGTGAGACCTGAGCACTAATCCAACTGAGAAGCTCTAGTGAGCCAACATTTATTGAGTCACTCTTGACAGAGCCTTAGATTTGGGAATTAAGAGACCATTGGCAAATTTAGAGAGAACAGTTTTAGTTGAGTTATGAGGTCAGAGCCAGATCCAGATGGTTCAGAAGAGAGTGACAGTGGAAAGAGGGAGGAGATGAGTGCAGATCTCCCAGAAAAGGAGGAGAAAGACGTTAAAAAATAAATGACAAAAACTAACAATCAAAGCAGCTGACAGGGAGGGTGGGATGCAGCGACAGCTTTTGAAAGACAGGAGACCCTCATACAGGGCATACACCAGTTTTCTTGGTTGAGACCTGTGGTTTCACCGGTGTGGGGAACTCCCAGTATGGATATGCCCCCTTCTACCACAGTTTGAAAGCATTTCACAGGGGCACCAGAGGCTCAGTGACAACCAGGATGTTCCAGAGATGGCACTCGAACCCAGATCTTCTGGCTCCTAGGCTATCCTGCCTCTGCTTCAAAACCAAACTGAACCATGTTAAAACCAGAACCAGCCCCAAAGCTGTGAAACCTTTATTTACAGCCCAAAGTTGACTGATCAGAACCATTTTCTTCAGACCTCAAGAGATTCCTGGGGAAAATGGTGGCTGCTGCCTAGTCTGCCAGCTTTGACCACTTCAATGCAGGCCTGGTTTTAATTTTGTGATGTCACGTTGGTGGTCCTTGTTTATTCATAATTATGCTAATCTTGTATTTTCCCCTGTAAGTAAAAGGCAAGTAGAAAGAGCCCTGAACTTGAAGCCAGAGGATCCACATTCAAATCCCTGCCCTGCTGTGATTTGTAGAATGTATGACCTTGGAGAAGACCCATCCCCTCTCTGGGCCTCAGTTACTCATCTGTAAAATGAGAAGCCTGAACCATATGATCTCTAAGAAAATCAAAGATCGGCAATAGAAGCCTCTTCTCTTGGTTTCTTCCTTTATTGAGAACAGGCTGGCAGCAGCCACCAGGTAAGAGCTCCTTCTGTATCCTTAGAGAAAGAAGCTCCCCAGGAGACACCAGCCTCTAGTTATTCGGCCCCAGTCAAGTGAACTAACTGCAGTCTACTTGTATTGCAGGTGGGGCTATCCTTTGGGTACAGTGAAGACCTCAGGTCTAAAAGCTGCTCCTTAAAAGTAGTTGGTTCTGGCCCCAGATCCCTTCTCCTGGGTACACTGAGGCTTGTGGATCTCAGGAGTGCAGGAGTTCTGAGCTAAGCCAATCAGCTGTCTGCACCAAGTCCTGCGCCAGTAAGTGAGCACTGGGAGTGGGGGAGCCACTGGCTGCCTAGGGGGGAGCAAAGTGACCCAGAGTGGAAATGGTCAGGTCAGAGCTGCCACAATGACCAGCAGTGGGGTCAAGCTTGTACCTGGCTGGAGTACTTCTAGCCTGGGCAACGGAGGGAGGACCAGCTTTAAAAATATAGGTTTGTGGAGGGCGAGAGTATTCCTTTGATGCAAAGGTTTGCCAAAACATTATGACGATGAGCGTGAATTCTTGCTTTTGAAAAATTGCTGATTAAAAATAGACATTTACTCAAAAAGCCTCCTAGGGAAGATGTCTCAGATATCTCAGACTTTGTCCCCATCCTCCTCCTCCCAATGCTGACCATTCAGTTCCAAGGAACAAAGATATAGCAACAAGCTCTGGTAACAACCTGTGCCTTCCACTTCCTCTTCTCATCCTGAAATACTTTATATGAGCCAGATCCTCATCATAGTCTTGCAGCAGTTAGAGGATTCCGATGCCTAGATTTCTGAGAGCGAGTCACTGGGGAAAGGATTTCCTCCCCCACTATGGTCTCAGTACTGTGACAATCAGGACCACGTGGAGAGATTTTAGTGAAATATAAACCTTACTTGATACACGGCTAAACCTGGTGCCTATACGTGTATGTGTATATAGGTATGTGTATGTGTATGTTTATATGGGTATATCTATATGTATGTACATATATACACATATACATACACATACACACATATCTATCCATCCATCCATCTATCCATCTATCTATCTATTTATCTATCCATACATACGTATAGACACCTGAAGTAAAGCCTAATTGATATGATTAACAGTCAGAATCTGAGGCAAACATGCAGCAGAAGTAAAAGTCCCGCCTGATGAGGGATGACAGTTACATCACTTTTTCATTCAGTGACTTGCCATGGTCTAGGTCCACAAGGCACTGTGAAATTGAGAGATGGATGAAGATGACAGACATTCCAAAGGCGCCATGAGGATGCTCAACCTAATTGGTTCCTATGATGTCTCTGTTCTTACCATTTCAGAGAGGGAGATGGAGACTCCAATCCCAGACCAAGTTAAAAAAACAGCATCAGTAACAGGTGGGGGATTTTTGTTGGAGCCAGTCCTTTCAAGGGGGGCCCATAGAAGCTTCCCCCAGTTCCCTTAAAAATATGTGTACAATGAGGAAAAAACACACAAGTCTTGAGCTAGGAATAGAAAATCTCATATATGAAAGCAAACATTTCAGTCTCTTAAGGGGGCTGGTATCAGTGCCTGATATGGTGGATTTCTAAGCAGTCTTAGTTAAGAGTTGGAGCAGTGGGCTGAGAGCTAGCCTTGGGAGGAGGTAGGTCTTGCTCTGGGACCCACAGCCAAACATACTTTCCAAGCCCCGGGAAACATTCAATTATAGAGACTGATCTTCATCATTGGAGACCCACAGGAAGGGTTACTCATAATTAGTCAGTCAACAAGCACCTATTAAGTGCTTACCATGTGCCAGGCACTGTGCTGTGCTCTGGGGATACAAAGAAAGGCACAAATATTGTCTTTGCCCTAAAGAAGTTCATATTCTGATTGGGGCAAGGGAGGTACGATGTAGAAATCATTAGAAACACATGTGATATGTACAGGGTGTAAATGGAAGGAAATCTCAGAGAGGAATGCACTAGAGGCTTGAGGGACTGGGGAAAGCCTTCTCTACAAGGTGGTATTGGAATTGAGTCTTGAAAGAAGCCTGGTGGGTTCACAATTTAGATACTATAAGCAATCTGGGAGAGCAAGGAATAGTTTATCTGTCAGATTTATGGATAATGGAGGAATTTATGACCAAACAGGAGATAGAGAATATTATGAAATGCAAAATTGATAATTTTGATTACATTAAATTGAAAAGTTTTTGCACAAACAAAGCCAGTGCAACCAAGATTAAGAGGGAAGCAGAAAAGTGGGAGAGAAGTTTTACAACCAGTGTCTCTGATAAAGGTCTCATTTCTAAAATATAAAGAGAACTGAGTCAAATTTATTAGAATACATATCAATCCCCAATTGATAAATGGTCAAAGGATATGAACAGGCAGTTTTCAGAGGAAGAAAATTGGCGCTATCTATAGTCATGTGAAAAAAATGTTTTAGATCACTATTGATTAGAGAAATGCAAATCAAAGCAACTCTCAAGTACCACATCTCACCTGTCAGATTGGCTAACATGACAAAACAGGAAAATTATAAATGCTAAAGAAGATGTGGAAAAGTTGGAACACTAATGAATTGTTGGTGGAGTTGTGAACTGATCCAACCAATTTGGAGAGCAATTTGAAACTATAACCAAAGAGCTAGAAAATATGCATGTCCTTTAACCCAGTAATATGACTTCTAGGGCTGTATCCCAAAGAAATCATACAAATGGGAAAAAGACCCACATGTACAAAAATATTTATAGCAGCTCTTTTTGTGGTGGCAAAGAATTGGAAACTGAGAGGATGCCCATCCACTGGGGAATGTCTGAACAAGCTGTGGTATATAAATGTAATGGAATACTATCGTGCTATAAGAAGTGATGAGCAGAAGGACTTCAGAAAAACTTGGAAAGACTTATATGAACTGATGCTGAGTGAGGGGAGCAGAACCACAAGAACTTTGTACACAGTTACAGCCACGTTGTGTGATGACTAACTTTGCTAGACTCGGCTCTTCTCAGCAATGCAAGGTTCTGAGACAGCTCCAAAGGACTCATGATGGAAAAGGCTCTGCATGTCCAGAGAAAGAATTAGTCTGAATGCAGATCAAAGCAGACTATTTGCTCTCTCTCTCTCTTTTTGTTTCGTCTTTCTCCTGTTCATCCATTGGTTATAATTCTTCTTTGCAACGTGACTAATGTGAAAATATGTTTAATGTGAATGTATATGTAGAGCCTGTACCAGATTGCATGATGTCTTGGGGAGGGGAGGAAGGGGGAGAAAAAAGCTTGTGGAACTGAATGTTGTAAACTAGAAATAAATAAATAAATTTTAAGAAAGTAAGAAGCCTAGGAAGCCAGGAGGTGGAGGTCCTTGCTCAGACAGATGAAATTCCAGAAGGAACGAGTGATGCTGGAGTGGGGCCGGCCCTGGGCATGCATCTGGAAGAGCCAATAATGGGCATCTAAAGGGGAGATCCAGCAGCCAGACTGAATGTGTTCCTGACATGGCACCAGCATCCATTACCCAGCTCCTGCTTCTTGCTTCGTCTCTCACCCTCAGGCCTCTAACTGTTGTCTGGCTCCTGATGCCTCTGTCCCCATCTCTTTGCTCATCTGCCCTGATTAGGATGCCTGGCCTACTCCTGCTTTGGCTCTTCTCAATTTCTTGTCTGACTCTTGATCTTGGCCACATGGCAGCTGGTGATGGAGTCTATGAACAAATCCTTAAGAAGCCTCACACTCACCCAAGAGCACTTGAAGGGCCTTTTCCCTAAAGGTCCACTGTAAATCTAATGTAAAATCTGAAGTAGGCACAGTAGGCACTATATAAATGCTTATTCCAGGAGAGTATAGACTCCCTGCGGGGAGATGCTGTTTTTGCTTTTGTCCTTGTATCCCCTATCGCTTTCCATAATGTTTGGCATATAGTAGGTGCTTAATAAATGCTTGTCACATTGTCCAAATGATGAATGTGTGAGGCCAGCCCCACTACCTGGATTCTCCTAAATCTGCTGGATCTGCCTATGCAGGTCTCCATGGCAACATGCACCTTGAAAGCTGTAGTGGACACAGGTGCAGTGTACAAGGACCAGAGAGGTCAGCAACTCATCACCTCAACCTGGTTCGGTCAGTCACACCCCAGTGTTTACATATGAGGAAACAGGCCTGAGAAGTTCTATACTTTCTTTGTGATCGCAGCCAGTGGGCGATGGTGCTGGGCCTGCTTCCTGCCCGACTCCAAGGTCCACGTTCTTCCTACTCTGCCCCACAGAGGAGTGAAACCCATCCCACCCAATGTCTATGCGCACACTCCGGAAACAGCATTATTCATCCCCTCCACCCGCGATGCATTTTGTTAGGCTGTCACTTCATTTACTTACGTAGTATTTTACTTCCCTGCTCTTACTGCCTTTCACTGAAGACTATCTTGTGAACCCTCTTTTCTGATGTGGGAAAGCATCATTCTGCCTGTGGAAGAGCTTAGTTATGGAACCAATACCCTCAGAGAAACTTTTCTTCTTCCTGGAAAGCCCCTCACACCAGGTGAGGGACCTGAAGTACCTGTATACAAAATGAGCCAAGAAGAGAGAGGGCAATTGCATGAAATCCCTGAGACCACATGGAGCCAGCTATGAGGGGACTGATTTCATAATAAAACCAAGATATATTTTACAGGCACCAGGTCTGTAACTTCTTCCAAATAAACAAAGAAATAAAAACACACAAGCAAGAATGTGAAGCCAGGATAATTAATTTTGTGTTATCCTTTCTGCCTCTGGGACCCTTGGATGGCAAATCTGGGAAGCTTGGCATTCAGTCCACAAAGAAGATGAAACATCTAATAAACTCAGACCATTATGAGCAGTTGGGGTAGCATGAATATTTCTCCTCCCAGAGTCCTTCTTGGCCAGAATTCTGACATTTAGTTAAAAAGAGAATGGATTTGACCAATATTAATTTCTCTCTTCTTGATTTCATGATATAAAGACAAAGTAACCCACCAGACCAATAATTTCACCAACGTATCCCTTCACCAAAAATAATATTACTTTTGACAGAGATATGCTTTATTCCTGCTGATGCTATTAAAAAAAACTGCAAGGTCAACCAAAATGAGAAATTGACGGTGTCCCTGGCTTCCCATGTTTTAATAACTATTGTCAAAAGAAATAATAATCATATTACCACTCGTTTGTCCTTGAAGGACCTTTTCCCTCAAAGGCCCACTGTACATCTAATGTAAAATCTGAAGTATTTGGGGAGAACAGAGTCCCAAAGATGTGCGAATGCTTGGTGATAGACCCGCCAATTAGCGCTAAGGACTTTAATCTGTCTGGGCGGGAAGGGAGGGGAGGATGTAGGGACCCTGAATAGCTGCCAGAACTGCCGCTTCGCTTCCAGCCGGTGACCGGGTGTGGTCCAGAGGGCAGGGCCGGGGTTCCGCAGACCCTCCTCCTCGAGGCCACCTACTCCAAGAAAAGGCCCTGGGATTTTGAACTTTTTTCCTTCATTTTATTTTCTGTCCTAAGTGCGAGGGGTAGAATCTCCATGGTGTGAACTGGTGCCCTGGGGGCCTGGCTGTGGTGCTCCTGGCACCCAAGTCTCCCGGAGCAAGCGACGCTAGACCAAAGGTTTGCAGCTTAAACTTGGAGGACGAATACTGTATAGGACTGAGCTCAGCTTTGAGCTCGATCCCCTGTCTGGGAGACTGGAACTCTGCTCCTGAGGTGTCGGGGAAGTGGGTGTCTAAAGTAAGTACGCCTTTGTAAAAGCTCATATTATGTTGGCACCTAAAATGAGGGGGGGGATACAACGGGTGGGACTTTGAGCCCCTGCCAGGGAATAGAGCTCTGCCCAGAGCCTTCAGGACCCTGAGAACCCCTCCGGATGACGTGTGTGCACCTGGCTGTGCCAGGGCGGGCCAGAACAGCCCAAGGGAGGGGGGAGCCAGACTCCAACTTACTGTGGGATTTACCCACAGTAAGGGCCCCCAGGTAGTGTGGGTCAGGTTCGGGATCCAATCCTGGTCTCTCCTAATTCCAAGTCCAGCAGGAAGTGTCGAAGGAGAAAAACCCAGGGAACCCAAAACTAAAGTTCTCAGGACTGGAGTTCCCAGAGAGGGTCCTTGAGGGGGAGTGCCCCTCAAGGACCCAAGTACTAGACAGGGTCAGGGCCCCTCTGGAATGAATTCACAATCTCAAGCATTCTTTAAGTTAAGGTGGCAGAGATTTTTTATGCTTTACAGCAGGCAAGACTTCTTAGGGAACTTGCTACCTTACACGGGTACTAGAAAGTTTTTATAAGAGATTTAGGGGTAAAATATGTCAATTAGGTGTTTTGGGGTGGGATTAGGGAGTGGCTAAGAGGTGGTCAGTTCTTAAAGGAACATGCACTTTTTGTATCTACTGCATAGGCGTGTTACTCAGACTTCACTGGGTAATAGCCCAAAGTGGGGCGCTACCAGGAGGAATGGTTTTGGCTGTGTAAAGGTACTAAGTTAACTAATGGTCAGGGCTGACTGGATTTATCTCGGTGGCTCTCATCTTGTTAGACAAAATAAATGTAATAGAGTATACATTTGACTATATCTAGAATACATATCAGTAAGGTCAGTAAGTAGTGAATACTGTCATGACCCAGTGCACAGTCAATTATCAGTACGCGGGAATTAGATAGGCACAGCTGCCTACTGTGAAAGGAGTAGAGATAAGTGTGTTGCTGGGGCATGCTGCCCTTGAGCTAGAGAGACAGTATTTTGAGGCTAGGGAGAGATGTGATTTTAGAATTGGATGTGGTTTTGGAATTGGGGTTTAGGCACAGGCATCCAAGCAGAGGCATTAGAATTAGGGTCCAAGCACAAGCACCCCATCAGAAGCACTTCTGGTGTGTGCATCAGTCATTTATGACTGATCCCAGCAGCTGCGGCAGGCAGGGGCTGTCATTATCCTCACTTTTTGTCATTGTTGTTCAGTGGTTTCAGTCGTGTCTGACTCTCCGTGGCCCCATTTGGGGTTTTCTTGGCCAAGGTACTGGAGCGATTTACCATTTCCTTCTCCAGCCCATTTTACAAATGAAGAACTGAGGCCAACAGGGTGAAGTGACTTGCCCAGGGTCACACAGCTAGTAAGTGTCTGAAGGCAGATTTGAACTCAGGTTTTCCTGTCTGCAGGCCCAGAACTCCACTCCCTGTAGCACCTCCTACAGAGCTTTGTGAATGGTTGGTTCTCATTGAGTCTGTCAGTTGTGCATTAGATGTCCCAGTAATATATCCCCATTTCCATGATTTGAAAATGGTTTTTGGTGGGGCGGAGCCAAGATGGCCACGTGAAAACAGCGTCTTACCAGAGCTCTCTCACAAGCTCTGTCAGATACATATAAAAAAGTGAATCTGAGCAGATTTGAGAGAGTTTGAAGCCACTAGCTGTCTGAGTGGGGCAAATTTCCAAGCCAGAAGAGTCTGAAAGACTGACAGGATGAATCTGTAGGCTGGGAGAGCACTCAGTGGGTGGAGCTGCTTATGACAGCACCAAAGCAGAAGCAGCTGCTGAAACCAACCAGCGAGACAGGCTGGGAGAAAGCTGGGTGCCCAAAACTGGCAGAGATTCCCAGGTCTCCCGATGGGAGTCTGTGGAAGGGACAAGAGGCAGCAGCGCAGTGCCACCAGCCACCATACATCAACTCCTGAGGCTTGCAGCCCAAAGGTATGAAACGTGTTTTCTTGAACTTCTGGGAGACATAATGGCCAGGTAAACAGTTCTAATCCCTCCCCCCGCCCCCACGCCCCACCCAGAGAATTCCTCAGGAAAAAATGCTGGAATACAGGAGACAGAAGTGGGGCTTCAGTGGCTGAGCAATGGGAGTTCCTGAGTTCCAGAGGGGCAGAGCCAGCAGAGGTCAACACTAGGAGCCCAGACATACCCTTACACCCCCAGGGGAAGTGGCAAACAACACCTGAGACCATTGCTTAAGAACAACAGGGCTGGAGAGCAACCCCAGGGGAAGGCGAGACCTCAGAAAGCCAGACCCCTCTCCCACACCTCAGGAAACTGAAGGCTATATAATACACAAAGCCAGTAACTAGACTTACAATCCCCAGAAGAATAAACCTTGGACAGAGAGCCCTGAAGCCCAAAAGCAGAAATTCACTGTAAAGCCAGGAAAAAGCTAAACAACATGAAGAAAAACACAAAAAAAAAACCCTGAGGACTGTTGATTCTTTTAATAGAGACAGGCATGATCAAAATACCAATTTGGAAGAGGATAGCAATGACACTATACCCATATCTGATACCTCAAAAGGGACTGAGAACTGGTCTCAAGTCCAAAAAGCATTACTGGAAGTGCTAAAGGAGGATTTTAAAAACCAAATTAGGGAGGTAAAAGAAAAAACGGAAAAAATGGAAAAAAAAATCCACTGACAAAATCAAGTCCTTAAAGAATAAGATTGGCAAAAATGGCTATGGAGATTTAGAATCTGAATAGAGAAAATGACACCCTGACAGGTAAAATCTGCCAATTGGAAAAGGAGACTCAAAAGCAAAATGAAGACAGTAACTCATTAAAAATTAGAAATGAGCAATTGGAAGCAAATGACTCTATGAGGTATCAAGAAGTAGCAAAACAAAATGTAAAGAATGAAAAAATAGAAAAAAATGTGAAATATCTGATTGGAAAAACAACTGACCTGGAAAATAGATCCAGGAGAGACAATTTAAGAATTATTGATCTACCAGAAATCCCTGATGAAAAAAAGAGCCTTGATTGACAGTATCTTCAAAGAAATTATCAAAGATAACTTCCCAGAGGTCCTAGAACCAGAGGGTAAAATAGTCATTGAAACAATCCACCGATCACCCCCTGAAAGAGATCTCAAATTGAAAACTCCAAGAAATATTATAGCCAAATTTCAGAATTACAAAGTCAAGGAGAAAATACTGCAAGCAGCCAAAAAGAAACAATTCAAATATCGCGGAACTATAGTTTGGATCACTCAGGATCTTTCAGCTTCTACATTAAATGACAGGAGAAATTGGAATACGATATTCCAAAGGGCAAAGAAGCTGGGACTATGACCAAGGATCAACTGCCCAGAAAAATTAAGCATAATTTTTCAGGCAAGGAGATGGACATTCAATGAAATAAGGGAATTCCAGACCTTCCTGATGAAAAGGCCAGAACTCAATGGAAACTTTGATCTTCAAATATAAAACTCAAGAAAGACATAAAAAAGTAAATGGGGGGAAACCCCTCACAAACCTTATTAATCAATCAGAGCAAATTATTTACATCTTTATATAGGATTATAACATCTCATTTATGATATATATATATACATATATATATACATATATATCTTGAGAATAGTACAGCTATCATGACGACCGAAAGGAATACACATAGACTGTAGAAGTCTGTATAAAATAACTGATATAAGGATAAAAAAGCCTAATTAAGATATGTAAAGGTAGGGTTATGGGAGAAGAGGTAAGGAGGTAGTAGAAAAGGGTAAATTACATCAAATGAGGAGGCACAAAAACACATTATAGTAGAGGGAAAGAAGGGAGGGAGAAGAGCAGTATTTGAGCTTTACTGTCACTCTGGTTCAAGAAGGGAATAAAATACCCTGATAAGTATAGAAATCTAACTTGTCCTACAGGAAGTAGGAGAGGAAAGGGGGGAAAAGGGAGGGGGTGGTCAGAAGGGAGGTAAGAAGTAGCAAATGGAAAACAGTAAAGATAAAGGAGGGCAATCAAGAGGGAGGGTAAACTGAGGAATGTGGCAGTCAAAGGCAAAACTCTGTTGAGGAGTGGAAAGGGAAAGGGAGAAATAAAAGCATAAACGGGGGGGAAAAGGATGGAGAAAAAGACACATAGAAATCATAACTGTGAATGTGAATGGGATGAACTCTCCCATAAAACAGAAGCAGATAGCAGAATGGGTTAAAAACCATGATCTTACAATATGCTGTTTACAAGAAACACATTTGAAACAGGGAGATACACACAAGGTAAAGGTAAAAGGCTGGAGTAAAATATATTGCACTTCAGATAAAGGAAAAATAGCAGGTGTAGCAATCCTAATCTCAGACAAAGCAAAAGTAAAGATAGATTTAATTAAAAGAGATAAGGAAGGACACTACATCCTGCTAAAAGGCACCATAAACGATGAAGCAATGTCATTGTTTAACATATGTGCACCAAGTGGTATGGCATGCAGATTCTTAGAGGAAAGGTTAAGGGAGTTAAAGGAAGAAATAGACAGCAAAACCATAATAACTGGAGACCTCAACCTCCCCCTGTCTGAACTTGATAAAACTAACCTCAAAATAAATAAGAAAGAAGTTAAGGAGGAGAACAGAATTTTAGAAAAGGCAGATATGATAGACCTCTGGAGAAAACTGCATGGGGATAAAAAGGAATATACTTTCTTACCAGTGGTACATGGCACATACTCAAAAGTTGACCATGTACTAGGGCATAAAAACCTCACAATCCAGTGCAGAAAGGCAGAAGTAGTCAAAGCATACTTTTCACGCCATGATGCAATAAAAAATTATTTGTATTAAAGAACCAGGTAAAAATAAGCTAAAAATTAATTGGAAACTAAATAATCTAATTCTAAAGAATGAGTGGGCCAAAGAACAAATCCTAGAAACAATTAATAACTTCATTCAAGAGAATGACAATAATGAGACAAAATACTAAAACTTATGGGTTGCAGCGAAAGCAGTTCTTAGGGGAAGTTTTATATCTCTAAATGCTTACATGAATAAAATAGAGAAAAAAGAGATCAATGAATTGGGCATACAACTGAAAAAGTTAGAAAAAGAACAAATTGAAAATCTTCAATTAAATACCAAATTAGAAATATCGCAAATCAAAAGAGAGATTAATAAAATTGAAACCAAAAAACTACCGAATTAATGAATAAAACAAAGAGCTGGTTTTATGAAAAAAACAATAAAATTGATAAACCTTTGGTCAATTTGATTAAAAAAAAGAAAGAAGAAAATGAAATTACCAATATCAAAAATGAAAAGGGTGAATTCACCTCTAAGGAAGAAGAAATCAAAACAATAATTAAGAATTATTTTGCCCAATTATACACCCATAAATTTGACAACCTTAGGGATATGGATTAATATCTACAAAAACATAAATTGCTCGGGTTATCAGAAGAGGAAATATAATTTCTAAATAACCCTATCTCAGAAAAAGAAATTGAGCAAGCCATCATTGAACTCCCT
>CM053626.1:332017464-332082723 GCA_028646595.1 Phalanger gymnotis | reverse complement strand
GGGGGGGAGGGTAGAAAAGGGGAGAAAATTTGTGATTCAAACTCCTGTGAAAATCAATGCTGAAAACTAAATATATTAAATAAAATGTATAAAAATAAAAAATGGGTTCGTGATTTAGATATAAAGATTGATACTATAAGCTATTTTGGAGAGCAGAGAATAGTTTATCTATCAGATCTATGGGAAAGGGAGGAATTCATGATCCAACAAGAGATTTACAAAATGCAAAATGGATAATTTCGATTATGTTAAACTGAAAAGTTTTATATAAACGAAGCCAATGCAACAAAGATTAGGAGGGAAGAAGAAAATTGGGAGAAAATCTTTATAATCAATGTCTCTGATAAAGGCCTCACATCTAAAATATACAGGGAACTGAGTCAAATTTATAGGAATAAAAGCCATTCCCCAATTGAGAAATGGTCAAAGGATATGAACAGGCAGTTTTCAGAGGAAGAAAATTGGAGCTATCTGTAATCATATGAAAAAATGCTCTAAATTACTATTGATTAGAGAAATGCAAATCTAAACAACTCTTAGGTACAATATCTCTCCTGTCAGATTGGCTAAAATGACAAAACAGGAAAATGATAAATGCTGGAGAGGATGTGGGAAAACTGAAACATTAATATATTGTTGGTGGAGTTGTGAATAGATCCAGCCATTTTGGAGAGCAATTTGGAACTATCCTGAAAGAGCTATAAAAATGTACATATCCTTTGACCCAGCAACACCACTGCTAGGGTTGTATCCCAAAGAGATCACACAAGTGGAAAAAGGGCCCATATGTACAAAAATATTTGTAGCAGCTCTTTTTGTGGTAGCAAAGAATTGGAAATCGAGGAGATGCCCATCAATTGGGGAATGGCTAAACCAGTTGTGGTATGTGAATGTAATGGAATATTATTGTGCTATAAGAAATGGGGAAGATACGGACTTCATAATAACCTGGAAAAACCTACACAATACAATGCTGAGTGAGTGGAGCAGAATGGGAGAACATTGTACACAACCACAGACATATGGATTCTGTGATGACTAACTTTGATAGACTTGGCTCTTCTCAGCAATACGAGGCTCAAAGACAGCTCCAAAGGACTCATGATGGAAAGAACTAGCTACATCCAGAAAAAGAACTGTGGCGTCTGAATGCAGATTGAGGGCACACTATTTGCTCTCTTTTTTTCCTCTTCTTTTTAGGTTTTGTTTCTTCTCTCTCATGATTCATTCCATTGGTCATAATTCTTCTTTGCAACTTGACAATTATGTAAATAAGTTTAATGCAAAGGTTTTTGTAGAATCTATATCAGACTGCATGCCGTTTTGGGTGGGGAGAGGGGAGGGGAGGGGAGGAAAGAAAATTTGAAACTCAAGAACATGTAGAACTAAGGGTTGTAAACTAAAAATAACAAATCGAATTAGAAAAAAGAAAGAAAAATTTAAAAAATATATATAAGGTGCCAAGGGTAGGCTGGCCGAGAAAAGAGAGATGAGGACGGGTGAGGAACATCCCCCGATCTAGCTCGGAGCACTTGCTCGCTCCCCTTGGTAACTATGACTGAACACAATTACTGCACATCGTTCTTATATTTATAGAGAGCAGCTTCTCCTTCAAAGAGAAGGCTCACATTTCACCTTCCTCCTAAAGGGAAATTCTAGATGAAGAAATATCTTTAAAATAAAGTTAAATGTTTAAAAAACAAGTCCATAGTGTCAAATCTGAATTTTAATATAAATGTTCAACCAAATGATTCTAATGCACCTAATTGTACATTAATTTATTTTTAAACAACCCATAACCCAATCAGAAGCTATGATGATCTGAAGAGAAAACATTTTATGTGACTTTAGGGGATAAAAGAATTATTTTTGCTAAAAAAAAGTACACTTACCATCATCTGCCTAGTGATCTGAGTTCTAATCTCTTTTGCATCTGAGATAACTGACTGTGGGAGTGACGATGTTTCTGCAGCTTTGATCCCTGGAAATGTAAAAATGAGGCCATGCTTATTTCCAGGACTGGAGTTAGTTATTTATACTGGTAAATGTTAACTAATAAAATGGTTATTTTGTTGTTATTAAAAAAAAACTAGACCTGTGCTTTGTGTGGCATAGTAGACAAAGGTCTGGCCCTGAAGTCTGAAAGCCCTGGGTTTGAGTCCTGGCTTTGACATATGGGGGTTATAGAAGCTGCACAAGGCTCTTCACTTCTGGGGGGCTCCAAGAAGGCCGTGGGTCATAGATATAGAAGTCAGGATAACAAAGGGGTGAAATTCACAAAGACACTTCCTCTGCCCTCCTATGGAGCATGTCCAATAAGACTATCTCTACCTTTTCCACAAGAATGGCCACCACACTCCAAGGCCCTTGGCAGAGCTGGAAGCAAACACTCTGTGCAGGTTTTCTGCTTAAGGACAACCCAAGAGGGAACTCTGCTAGGCCTCCTAGGCGCCTCCCCCTCTCTCTCCCCCCCCACCTCTCTCTCTACCTCTCTCTCTCATTCTCTTTCTCCATCCCTGTCATTCTCTCTCTCATTCTCTCTCTCTTATTTTTTCTCTCCACCTTTCTCATTCTCTCCCTCTCCATCTCTCTCATTCTCTGTCTCATTCTCTCTACTTCTTATTCTCTCATATTCTTTCTTTCTCATTCTCTCTCTCCACCTCTCTCTCTCACCTAGGCTGTCTCTTACCCTCAATTCTGCTGTCCTTCCTTCTGAAGGCAGCTCAAGTCTATTGCTGAATAGGTCTACACAATCTTTTCTTAGTCTCATCTTTTCTTCATCCATGTGGTTTGGAGTGAGCAATACAGTGGGACCTAGGAAGGAGATCTGTGCATGTATATGGAAATGTCCTGATTTGAATTGTCAGAGATCTGGGTGGATGGGATGAAAGAGGAGATTTGGGAGACCCTGCCCCCTTTCCTGCATCCCTGAAGCAAATCCAGGAACAAGAGATAGATAGCTATTTCTATATTGTAAGAGAGAAAAATTATTGCTAGCCTTGTCTCAAACCAGGGATTCCAAACCTGAGGTTCCCCAAGATTAAAGATTGATTTCAGGAGGTCCATGAACTTAGATGGAAAAAAATACAACTTAATTTTCGCTAAGCTCTATCTTAAATTTAGCATTTCCTTCTATTACTAATGTAGGCAGCAAATATTATTCTCAGAAGATGTCCTCAGGTCACTGCCAAAGGGTCTACAATGCACCCAAAGGTTAAGAACGCCAGCCTTAAACACAGTCCTCCAAATACAAGATCTCCGATCTTTTTTAGTGCAAAGACTCCAGACCAGATGCATTCTGAATAAATGAAGCAACACTTGTACAGGCCAATATGATGGTTTTGTCTGACATTTAAAAATACATGTCAGAAACTTTTTTTCTTCAAATGGGTCATAATCTTAGCTAAAATAATTTGCACTAATAAACCTCAGATTTTTAAGAAGATTGGAAACTCTCATCTGTCTAGTCTTACATATTTGTTACATGGAAAATTTGGTACAGAAACATCAGTTCTAGTCTGAGAATATTCCATCACTTTCTTGTGTATTTATTCCCTTTGGAATTATGTTATAAAATATTAGAGCACTGGGGAATGTGAATAGGACACAGATCCGATATCCAGCCCCTGCTGAAAAAACATGGTGTAGGGAATAGGAATTTTCCATTTATAAACACCTTAAGCACTAGATCTGTGATTTAACTGCCATAGAAAACTGTCAGCTCAAGAGATGTGGGCCTGGAGCAGTGGTCCCAAACCACTGATCTGGACACAAGGATTCCCCCTAGTAACAGTGTCTGGGTTCTACTGTATTTTTGTTTGTTTTGTTAAATGTCTCTATTTGTTAAACAATCTACTTTGGCCTTGGGGAGTATTGCAGGGCCTTTTTGACTCAGAGCCCTGAGAGGTGCCAAATGACCAGCCCAAGGGTGTGTGTGAGAGGCTGGCCTTTGGGACCAGGCCTCTCTGGTCAGAGGCCAGCTCTTAGTCCACTGCTCCAAGCCCCCTTTCTTCTAGTCTATGACAAACTGCATTTGTCTGAAACTGTATATATGCTTCAAATGTTTATACAACATTACATGGTTCATTATAGGCTCAAAATTCAACTCAATTCTTTAAATAAAAAATGAGTGTTTACAAGAAAAACTAGCCTAGAGAAACACACAGCTCAGAACCAACTGAGTTTGACTGGAGCTGGCCATCCCATCTTCAGAGCATTTATGTGGACAGAAGTATTTGAAATACCGTAATTTTTTTCTTCTGTGTGTCCTTTAGAAAGTCTGTAGGTATAAGTGACTGAATCTCTGTTTCTTCTGCTGCTTCTCACATGCTGCACTTCAAAATGGATATTTTCAACATTGGGAAAGAAGACGTCCATTTGGCATAGCTCCAGGAAATGTGTAGCAAACAGTGTGAACGCCTGCAGATGGGACCAGAAATTCCACATTAGGCCTCGTCGAATGAAGTAAGTGATTCCATTCAAGCAAACTAAGAATTTTGTAGTCCCTCATCCATAATCACCAATGTTAGTACGAGAATCGCGCTTTCTATTATAACGTACTTGGAGAGTTTGTCCTTAAACAAACATTTCGCATGCACGTATTTGTGTATGTGAGGGCTGGTAGAAGCCCTGGGATCTCACCGGGATCTTCCCAGTACCGAACCAGCCAATCCGTCAGCATTTCTTAAGGGCCCACTAGGCTCCAGGTGCTCTACAGCACACTGCCTCTCTGCCAGAGTGCATCCCCAGATCAAGGTCCTTGAGGGTCGTATGGGTCCCTGAGAAGGGCAGTAACTTGCCAGCCACTCCCCCAGCCAGGGGGTATCAAAGCACACGCACCAAAGTTGTCCTAATTCAAAATCCATCTCTCTTTCCTCATACACATTGACCCATGCAAACAAACACACCTATGTTAAATCATTGGGGAAAAAAGATGATGTTTCTCAATAACCTAAAAGGAAATGTTTTAGCCCACATATATTTCATCAATAAATGCCTCCTGAAAATACATTGCATCTGTCAACCCTAGAAAGCAGGTGCCTCAGCACACTTCTGCAGGTCTCCCTGTGCTTTTGAAATCTTCCTCTTGGTGGATTTCAAGACCTGCCTCCCCCAGCCAATGCCACATCCACAATGTGGATGGGACATCCCAAATGGAGCTCTTCCAGAGGCCAGCAGTGAAGACTCTCTCCCACCTCCTAACTCCACAGTATCTCCTATTTGCATTTATTGGATTCTGCTTTCTATTATATTTATTTATGTCTTCACCTTTCCAACTAGACTAAGTTCTTTCATTATACGGGGAACCAGCTGGTTTTCAGTCCAGTAAGACCCATGTTCAAATCCCTCCTCAAACACATGAGCTCTTGGGATATTTAATTAACCTCTGTCTGCCTCAGTTTCCTCTTCCATGACATGGGGATAATCAAAGCACCTCCCTTTCAGGGTTGTTGGGAAACTCGAAAGATAACAGATGTAAAGGAGTTTGCTATATAGATTTTATCTGTTATTATTACTGATATTTATTTTGTTTTTCCTCTCATGTTCTGCACATGTGAAGCTATTGCTGAAGTGAATTATTAATTAAAATTCAGAGGAGATGCCAGTTGACAAACAAAAATGTTTAAACTTTCCTTTCACATTCTGTACATGTTTCCTCTATAACGAATCCCCTTCTTTCACCACCACCATCACAGGCAGAGACAGGACACATGAGGAAGGCTTTAAGAAGTGAATGATGAGTCATTAGAGAGTTTTATCAGTGGGACTGCTGAGTGGTGAATCATTTGTTTTTAAATGACAGATGAAATGGCTCTCATGAAAATGGCCGAATAATGATCCTAAGAAAATAATCTATTAGAAACCAATCCAGGATTCACACCACAACACAAATAACTGGCACTTCTGTAGATCTTGAAGGTTTGTGAAGTGCTTCATATACTTATTATCCCCAGTTTGCAGACCAGAAAATTGAGACAGAGAGATGCAAGTGACCCACTCAAAGGTAGAACCCGAAACCAGGTCTCCCAGATTTCACATCCCACGCTCAGCTCATCAGCAAGGCTTGAAGAAATGAACAACTGTAAGACTCAAATAGAGACAGAAATACAAATAAAACTAAACAGACTAACAGGAAAACACCTAAGAAAACCAGGGTTATAACAGTGCACTAATCAAGCATGCTACCAAAAGAGGTTAAACATTTATCAAACACTAACACCTTCCAAATTTCACACCCTGAATCAGTGGTACCAACTCTAGTAAACCCCACTTGACTAAATGTCTCAAAAGCAGCAGAAGTCTAAATCTATGAGCCCATTGTTAATTTAAGGCTCGTTACCCAATATGTAAATTAATTATAATTCTTATTTTTTCTATCCCCACTAGAACTACTTATTAACAATTCTATCAAAGAAGTGAAATTCAGCATTCACATTTTTCAGCCACCTCCGGAAGTTTTATGCTATCTGATGAAGCACTAAGGGATACTTTACTACCCAGGATTGCTAAGGGACTTTATTTGTGAGCAATGTCCATTAAAGCCAGTTAGATGCTTGTCCAGATGAAACAAGTTACATCAAAAAGTAATGCATGAATATATAAGAAAAATGGAAGAGTACCTTCAAGCTGAGCAGATATTCACAGACTGCATAGCAAATGCCGATGCCTTCCTCGGTATTAGTACCTCTGCCAAGCTCATCAATTAAGATGAGTGATTTGTCGTTAGCATTATGGAGTATATATGCTATCTAGGGAAAAATATTTAAAGATTACTCACTTCAGCAACAAAGCTGTCAGGATGATAAAAAACAAAATTAGAAAAAATACAGATTATTAATTCATCTGAAATGAAGCTTTACTGAGAAATCTGCCACAGAATAAATGATTACTTTTCTTCTTAAATTCAACGCCAATAATTACAATGGTAATTAGAATATTAATGGCTGACGGGCATATAAAATGCACTGCATGTGTGCAAGAGACAACACAAAGAGCAAGTGGCCAACCATTATAATGTCTTAGACTGAGTGGAAGAAAATAAAGCAATAAATTTCATTTTATGCTAAGTGAGGGGGGACTAAAGATACTAATGACTTACAAATTTATATCATTAAATATCTGACTTTTCAAATTTATTTTAACATAGTTAAAACTAGCATAACTGCAAACATAACTACAGGAAAAATTATACCAGTATGGAAGTTCATGGCTAACCCAATCCAATTTAAATCCCCAAACCAACAAACCCAGAAGACTTTCTCAAAAGGACACCAAATACAAGTCTTCTTCATGGAGTGATATCATTACAGGAGAGATCAGCTTCTCTATCAAAAGAATTCCATTCTATTTGTGACATCATGCAGCCACAATCTGATGTAGCAGGCTTCATGAATAGTGTTATTTTCCTCTTAAACTAAGCTTCTTAAAGGCATAGACTATCAATCAATGAATCAGCTATTTATTGTGATAAAGACAAAATCAAAACCTACATGAACTAACAATCTAATGGGAAAAAATCATACATGCGCTTTTTTTAAAAGCATATACAAGGTAACTTTGGGAGGAAGGCTGGGGGAACTACGAAAGGCGTTATCTAGAGAGGGGTCTTGAAGGGAAACCAGGGATTCCCTTGGAGAGAGAAGTAGGAGTATTTCAAGCATGGAACACAGTCAGTGAGATCAGTCACTCATTCTCAATCAACGACTGAATCGGTCAAGTGCTCCCTATGTGCCCGGCCCTGTTCTAGGCACTGAGAACACAAGTGCAAAGAATGACACAAACCCTGCTCTGAAGGAGCTCCTAGTCTATCATGGACAGATGTTGGTATGTCTGCATTAAGTACGCCGATGCAGAGTAAACACAGGAAAAGATCGATCCCAGGGACGGGACTCGATGTACCCGAGCCTTGGAGACCCTGTGAATGAAAGCTCAGGCATTCTTCCCTCAAAAGTGGAAGATGTCAGAGAGAGGAAGCATGCTGAGGGGTGGCCAGGTCCTTGGATGGTGCCTGAGTTAAGGCAGGGACACAGTCTACAAAGCATCAGAGACTGAGGACCTGACTGAGCAGCTACCCAGAGCAGTCTACAGGAAGGGGTAGATAACCAAGTCGGGGCCTCTGTTCTTTAAAAGGGAGAAATTCATCTATTTTCCCAAGTCACTGTGGCCCTTAAGAGATGGCTCACTTTTCATGATTTTGTGGGTGTTTTCAAAAGAGCTTCTTCACTGCGTGTAGGGGGAGGGTAGGGGGGTTGAGGGCCAGGAGGTGGGGAAAGGGATAGCTTGAGGGACTATGGGGCACAGAGGGAGAGGGGGCGCCTTCTATCTAAATCACTGGAGGTTGGGGAGTTTCCCAGCCGAGAAAGGGGGTCTAGGAATTTGTTGGGGGTTTTAAGTGTATCTAATTATAATCAGCCTCCTTAGTAACACGATGTATTTTGTTTTATGCGCTTACACTATTATTCTGAGAAGGAGTCTGTCGGTTTCAGCAGGCTGACTGCCTGAGGGATCTGTCCATGACATGCACGTGTTCTAGAAGCCCTGGCCTAGAACAATGCCTGACACAGCAGGTTCTTAATAAATGCACGATTGAGGAGTCCTTCACAATTGAAATAATCTTCCTCACTCCTAGAGCCAGTTAGGCCCTTCCCTGGCTCCAAAGCCTGGTGGTCAAGGTTCCCGGCCAACAATCGGCCCTGCCCACTTTCTGGTACCTAAGCCAAGCTAATATCCCCGGCGTTACAAAGAAGATGGTTATGCCCCTTTCTGAGGCACTAACTGTAACCTGCAACGATGTCTGATCTGTGGATTGTAAAGTTGAGGAATCCTGGGCCTGCATCTCATCCAGATTTTGCATATTCCCTAGCTCCTAACACAGACCTCTAAAACCAGCAGGTGCAGAATGTTTTTGAATGAATGAACTCACGCCCCCAGCAGAGAATAAGTCAATCCATGCTGTATAAATGACATACACCTGCAATGCAAGTGAAGCTAAAACATTTGCAGGAAATTGCATAGTCAGAAACCATTCAAATGGTTTCTGCCTCCCGGGCTGGCCAAGGAGGCCGGTTTGACTGCCCTTCGATTCTTTCAGCTGACTGGAGACTCAGCCAGTGCATGAAAGGGAGGTGTAGGAGGCAAAACTGTTTAAGAGAAGAGAAAGTTTTGTCACTGCAAATTAAAGCACAATTAAAAGACACTTGCTACCAAGCCAATATTTTTAAAATCAAGCCGAGTAAGAACAAGGTAAAAGGTATAAGTAATTACAGAAAGTGTGCTTTGGGGAAACAAATTATTTTCATATGTTCCATAAAAAATGGATATGCTTTCTAACTAAATGACGATATCTTCTCTCACACACTGTGTCACCTAACTGATAAATGAGGGGGTTGTGTTGGACCGCCTTCTGCCTCTTAGCATTCAGCCTGTTTCAGTAGGAGTCTAGTCCACCGGATGACACCCAACTATCTAAAAGCTGAATCCAATCAGTTCCTGATGTCAGAAGGATTTAACTTGGTACCTCTTTCATTTCCTTCATAAATGTTGAAGAATTTGTTTCTAGAGCATCATCCATACTGATTCTAGTGAAAATCTGTTCAGTGATTCTAAATGAAGAATATTCTGCTGGGACAAATGAACCTGGAGAATTAAGAAAAGCTGTTAGGTATGCATATGTTCAAAGCAAAAAAAAAAATTTATAAAAAATTAATACTAAACTTTTTTTCCTCTCTATGGCACAAGATTTAATATATACACTTAGAGAGACCAAATTTTAAAGGTATTAGTTACATGAAAAAGAATGAAGTGAAAATCAAAGGAAAAAAATTTTTAAAAAGAAGAAATTCATTTTAGAAGAGCAAATGAAGTTTCATCCAAAAACATTATAGCAAATGTGACTAGAAAACACTGCCTACTACACAGTAGTAGAATGTCACAAGAAAAACCCACTAAGTTTTCATCCATGAAACAAAGTTACTGCCCCTGAGGACCAGATGCCAACTCCACCAGATTTTATATCCCTCTCTTGAAAGCAGATCTCAATGGCCCAACATATAAACCTGCTCTATATAAAGAATGAGACAACAAAATGCACTTTAATTCCACTGGAAGATAAAGGCATGCCATTATTTGCACATAAAAAACGGTCAGCATTCAAATTTGTGGGAAAAAAAATTCCATCCTCAAATACAAATGCGCGACATCAGAAAGAAAATAGTAGCTCATTAAATCCTGAAGGAGAATAAGCTTTTCTCCTCATAAATTCACTGTCCAATCTGGCAACAGACAAGTCTAAGAAAGGCTTAAAAGCAACATTTTTTTAAAAAATTGCCCTCCAAGGGTCCACCAGATGAAATGAGATTTCATCTGCATAGGGCACTCCTTCCACTGATACACACAATTTGTCAGTAATTTTATAGGGTTACATTATTATCTGGAGCCCTGAAAGATTCAGTGGCCTTGTCCATGGTCACACATCTGGAACCCATTAGAGTCAGAATTTGAACACTGATCTCCCTAACTCCAAGGCTGCCTATTGCCTCCTTTTTTTTTTAAAGAATCCAGGAATACCAGTCATATAATTATATCAGGAAATGCATAATTGTATTAGGAAAGAGCTAAGAAAAATTAAGATAATTTTTAAAAGAAAAAATTTATTTTACACTAATGATCTAAAGTTGTCTAATATGAAACAATAAGAAAAAATAAATGTGTATTCTGACAACTGAACATCTGAAGTCATCACTGGGTAACCACAAAGAGAAGGTACAATCTTTTTATTCCACTGGAAAGGGTACTAAGCTGGGGCTCTGGGGCTCTGGGTTCTAGTTCTGTTCTCCTGGTAGTAAGCCATGGAGCCTGGCAAAGTCAGTTCAACTCTCTTGGATTCCTTCACGCATAAGGTGAAGGTAACAGTACCCCCTTTGCACATCCACAGCCTCCTGACCTGTTTCTCTTCTTGCTTCCTTTGCATTCCCTGGGGGCAGATCAGTACCAAATGGGCAGCCATGGAGGCAGAGAGAAGGTAGCATGGCAGCTCTGTTCACTGGTCGCATCTGCTGTCCTTGGCCTCGAGGAATATTTGCGAGGACTGCTCAGGGCAGCCTCACTCCCTGCCACCACACCACTCCTCCCAGATTGTCCTCGGATGAGGCCTTGAGATGCTGTTTAGGAACGAGACTGACACGGAGGAATGGACTCTGACGGGAACTGAGGAATCCTCTAAGCCAAGTGTGCTGGACCGCGAGGATCAGAGACTTCACGGGAGACTAGCAGAAGGGTTCATCCACAGGACTAACTATCTCAGCATGGAGTTTCTGCTGGCTTTCTCTGGCTGCTTGGCTGTGCTGACATCGTGGGCTTCAATTCCAGGAACTAAATGTCTTTCGGGCTCCGCGGCAGCTGCAGCCGGGGTTGGTAACAGAAGAGTCGGGGCCTGGCTGAAGGCCATAAAGTGAGCAGAGACCAGCACAGTAAACTTGGCACCCCCGTGCCCAGGGGCAGCTGGCAGGCCGCAGAGACTCCTGGTACAGCTGGGCCACGATCCCCATCCAGGGCCATCGCCAGAGGACACAGGTGGCTCGGGGGCTCTGCGACATGAACCGCCTTGGCCAAGCACACACCTTAGATGCATGTTTCTTACAAGCTGCCCTTCATGTGTGTACCCATATTAGCTACATGCATGTCCCTCCTCCATAGGGCAAAGTGCCTGTGTGTGTGCAGGGAAAACCTTTCACATCATTTGTTATTCTGGGCTCTTTGATTCAATGTCTTTTGTTTTAGTACTGACATACAAATATATTGGTGGGAACCTGTAAGCTATGGATTTGAGGGGTGAACGTGCGTGTGTGCTGTGTATGGGCGTGTGTTGTGTAGGGGCACGTGTATGTTGTGTGTTTTGTGTGTGTATGTGCATGTGTGTTGTGTATGGGTGTGGGGGGGCTGGTTCTGTGTGTGTGTGTGTGTGTACACACGCGCGTGTGTGCTATGTATGGGCGTGTGCTGTGTAGGGGCACGTGTATGTTGTGTGTTGTATGTGGGCGTGTGTGTGTGTGATCTTCACACTGGCTTTCCTCTTGCCTATAAACACTCACAGATCTCATTAAAATTCTTCCCCTGACCCTGCCCTCCATTCGCGCTCTTCTACATTTCCTCCTTTCCTTGACAAATAACATGGAAGAGCTGTCTACAATCGTGACTTCATTTCCTCCTCAAGCCCTTTCACTCTGGTATCTGACCGATCATTCGACTGAAACAGTTCTTTCCAAGATTATCCATTTTCTGTTTCTTAAAGTTACATATTTTTAAATCACCAAAATCTGCCTTCTCACTTTTTCATCCCAACTCCCACCTCCAAAATGTCACGAACACGATCATCGAGCAAAGCTCCTTCCCACGCTCTCCACGGGCTGAAAATGCCCATCTCCCCCTCTGCTCTGAGTCCTTCATCTCCCAGTTAGGAGGCGGGGAGTGTGCTTCGTCTTTAGTCCTCTCAAATCCTGGCTGGTCATGAGGAGTTCCTAATTCTTTCAAGCTGTTTGTCTTTACCATGTTGTCACTGAACAACTGGTCTCCTGATTCTGTTCGCTTCACTCTGCATTGGCTCGTGTAAACCTTCTTAGGATTCTCTGAAAGCACCCCCTCCACCATTTCTCATAGCACATTGTTCAGCCATTCCCCAATTTATGGGCACCCCTCGAGACGTCCTTTCTTTGTCACATCAAACAGAGTTATAATTTTGTATGTCCTTAGTTAAAGGTTGTTTAGTCTACCTTCACTCTAATATCTCCTTCTCCCCTTTTTCTCCCATTTCCCTGATGAATGAAATGTGTTTCTATACACAACTTTGTATGTGTGTGTTTTTCCCTCCTTTGACAAGTTTAGAGGACTTAGCCACCCCCTTATACCTTTACTGTTTGCTTAGATGCCTACTAGCATACCCTAACTTTGTTAAATAACTCCCCCAACCCTCCTTTCCCTTTTCCACCTCACACTGTGCCCCCCCTACTCTTCTTCCCCTCCTCCCTAATCTTTTAAGTTCATCAAGGCTGTAAGAGAATTTCTCTCAGGCTCCCATGCTCTGTGTAATGAGACTCTCTCAAGGACCCCTGGCGATGACAAGGCTCAGAGAGGGCACGTGGATCACCTCCCCATATCAGAATGGAAGCATTCTATGCTTGTTTAGTCAGTTATCACTGATTATTTATCTATTCGGTTTTATGTTTCTCTTCACTCCTATATTTGAACTTCAAAGTTTCTCTCCAGACCTCTGTGGCCTTTTTACCAGGAATTCTGAGAAGTCCTCTATTTCACTAAAAATCCATCTTTTCCCCTGTGTCATTATACTTAGTTTTACTGGATAAGTTACTCCTGGCTGTAACCCCATGTCCTTTGCCTTCTGACGTATCACACTTGAGCCTTTTGCTCCTTCGTGGAGGTGGCCTCTAAACCCTGTGGGCCCCTGGCTGTGGCTGCTGGCCATTTAAAAGCTTTCTTTCTTTGACCTGGAAGTTCTGGATTTAGGCCATGATGTTCCTAGGAGTTTTCATTTTGGAGTTTATCTTAGGAGGTGACCCCGGGGGTTTCTTTCGGGTTCTACTTTCCCCTCTGGTTCCAAGTGATCTGGAAAGTTTTCTTTGAAAATTGCTTGAAATAAGATGTCTGGGCTCTTTTTTTGGACATGGCTGGTCCCACCAAGTTCATATCCACATGTGGCATGACTCTTGGATGAGCTGTCATCTCAGCTTCCACTGGGCTGGGGTCCTGGATCATTCACTGTTCCTCATGGCATCAACACTACACTGAGAAACCTGACCTAGACTCTGAGTTCCAGATTCCTGTGACTCTCCTAAATTTCTGAAATTTCCAATTCATCTGGTTTCACACTAGACACTGGAAACTAAGGAATCACCAACGAAGCCAAAAGACAAGCCTTTATGAATGCCTACACTGACCAGAACCAGCTACCAAATGTGGCTGTATGTGACTGGCAGCTTGAGGGGAGCTCCTGCTTTGGTGCAGCCTTCTACAATTCTCAATGTGGTCTGTTCCATGTACACAGGGAGAACTCAATAAACGATTACTGAGAGAGTAGTGAGTATTCAAGGACTATAAAGAACAGTTACTATAATCCTACATAAAAGGAGTGATCTCAAGTTGTTTCTAGAAGCCTAGAAATTAAGCTTTTGACAGTAAAGGATTTGGATAGACGGTAAGGTGAGCGTCCATAGAACAAATGGTCACTTACCGATTTGGGCCATAATCTGACAAAGAGCTATTTGCTTTAAATATGTCGATTTCCCACTCATGTTTGGTCCAGTAACGATGATGAAATTGCTCCCCTCGGTAATATAAGTATTGTTAGCCACAGGCCTTTCCATAGATATCTTCTCAAGGATAGGGTGCCAGCCCTGTTTGATGGCTAATGTGTCAGTGAATTCAGGTCGAACTAAAGGGAAAAAAAGGAAGATTTTAAAATATCAACACAGAACATTTAGACTTTTTCCTTTCTATATTTAAAAAAAAAAGGCTATGTGGTAGAACGGAAACAGCCGATGTGGAGTCACAGCTGACTCCTAGCTCTGCCATTTATGACGAGTGTAACCATGGGCCACTTAACTTCTCTGGGCCTCAGATTCCTTATCTGAAAAGCAAAAGGTTTGCACTAGGTGACCCCTAGGGTCTCTTCTAGCTCAAACCTAAGATCCTATGAATAACCTCTCTTTGAGACACAAAAGGACATTTTATGCTTTAGACTGGTTTTTACCCATAGAGTTTGAAGGTCTAACTATCATGTCTCTTTTCTTCAGTTTAATTTTCCTTAAGTCTATGGTGTGGGGTTACCAATCCAGATGCTCTGAAAATGTGGTACCTAGAACCAAACACAGTACTCTAGATATGGGCTAACCAGGATAGAATAGAAGGGAACAATAGGGAGCAATTTACTGGATATTCTTATTCTCTCTCTCTCTCTCTCTCTCTCTCTCTCTCTCTCTCTCTCTCAGCTCTAAAATTATTGGCTCACGTCAAGTTTAGGGTCTCCTAAAACCTCCAGATCTGTTCCAGAGGACTGACAGTCTCTCCACAACTCCCTCATTCTGCACTTTTGAAGATGACTTTTTGATCCTACTAAATTTCCCCTTATGAGATCCAGGGCATCATGCTAGTCCAGTTCTATTAGTTATACCTCCCAATTCTGCATTATCTGGAAGTTTGACAAGCATGCCATTTATGGCTAGCTTCAACCTTCTAGGCATGCATTTTTAAGTAAGTTGTCGATTGGTCCACATAGTTCTGTTTGGATAGCTCTCCCTTTTCCTCCTTGGAATAATTTGTGTATTATTCAAAATTTGGTCTTGGGAGTTTCCCATTCTTCTTAGTCTCACTTGCCCTTAAAGAAATTTAGGCGATGATATCCTACCCAGCTAGACTCACATAGAAGTCATTGATGGTTCTGAGGTCTCCAATGGGGCGCTCCAGGGATTTGGGATTTGTGATGGGCCCTGTGCTGTTTAATATCTTTTATCAATAACTTGGATAAAGCCACATCTGGAACCCTTATTGAATTTGCGTATGACGCGAAGCTGGGAGGGACAGCTAATCCAGCAGCTAACATAATTGTAATCCGAAAAGTTCTCAATAGGCTGAAAATAATGACCTGAGATTTAATAGCAAGAAAAGTCTTACCCTTGAATTTAAGAAAGTACAAGCACAAGATGGAGCCAGCATGTTTAGTCAGCAGTGTATCGGAAAAAGATCTGGGGCCTTTAGTGGACTGTAAGGTCAATATGAGTTAACAGTATATTCAAGTAGCCAAAAGTGATCATGTAACTTTGGGCTATGTTAAGACAGAGGTTCTAGGAATAAGGAGGTAATGGTCCTGCTCTATTCTTCCCAGCTCGCCTCACATCGAGGGCACTGTGTTCAGTTCTAGGCACCTCAATTTAAGCAGAAGAACATCCAGAGAAGGACAAGTGGGAGAATGAAAGGTTTCTATTCCTAGCCATGTAAAGATCAGTTGGTGGGAATGAGAATGTTCAGCTCAAGAAGAGAATATTCCAGAAGGAGACGAGAGCTATCTTAGAGTAACTGAAAGGCTGTCATTTGGAAGAGGGCTTAGACACATTCTTTTTCTGTCCTTCCCATTCTCTCTCTTATTTTTGATCTCTCCCTATCTAAAGATAACCAGTAAAAGCCAGCAAGAAGAGCTAGAAGGAGAGCTCCAATTACAAATAACCAGAGAAACAACAAGTACCTGGGAATGTGTCTCCCAAGATTCAACTAGTGACTATATGAATCTAACTTAAAAAATCCCTGAAAAAATAAAGACAGACTTGAATAACTGGAGAAATATTAATTGCTCATGGGTAGATTATACAAATATAATAAAAATGAAATGCTACCTAATTTGCTTATTCAGTGCTGTACCATTCAAGCTTTGAAACTATTACACCTATGTCCCCCAAAAAATTACAAAAGGAAAAGTAGCTATATGTCCAAAAATATTTACAGCAACTCTCTTGGTGGGAGTCCAAAATTAAGAACTAAGGGGCTGTCCTACTGGGGAATGACTAAACAAATTGTGGTATATGAATGTAACAGTATTATTCTGCCATAATAAATGATGAGATGGAAAATGTCAGAGAAAATTGAGAAGACCTTTATGAACTGGTACAGAGACGAGTGAGCAGAACTAAGAGACCAATTTATATAATACATTTTGGAGAAAAACAGCTTTGAAAGACTTTAGAACTCTGATCAGTGCAAGGATAAATCACCGGCCTAAAAAAATTAAGATAATTTGATAATTAAGATGTTTGCCTCAGTTTCCTAATCTGTAAAATGAGCTAGAAAAGGAAATGGCAAACCACTCCAGTATCTTTGCCAAGAAAATCCCTAATGAGGTCAAGAAGAGTCAGATGTGACTGGAAAAATGATTGCACAACAACGTCACACTATAATTGAAAAAGCAACAACGAAAATAGAAACCAAAGCATGTAATTATAAAGACTGAGCTTGGTCCAAAGAAGAGGAGAAATTGAACCTCCTTCCCTTCTTCGCAGGGGTGACAGATTATAGTGTAGAAAACTACATTTATTATCTGATTGTGTAGATGCATTGGCTAGTTTTACCAAAATGATTTTTTCTCTCTCTTTTTTTATTCTTTGCTACCTAAAGAAAAAATATTTGGAAATGAAAATTATGTAAAAAAAGGACATCAATAAAAAATTTATAGGAAAAAAAAAGAAAAAGTCATATTAGTTCAATGCTGCTTAACTCAGTCTATTAAGTGCCTACTATGTGTCAGACATTGTGGTATGCGCTGAGGACACGAAAAAGGACCAAAGGCAGATCCTGGTCGCAAGGATCTCACAGTCTCACCGGGGAGCCAACAAGCAAACAATTATGTACAAATAAGCCACATACAAGATAAATAAGAAATGATTAACGGAGGGAAGTCATTGGGATTAAGAGGGCCTGAGAAAGGCTTTCTGTGAAAGATGAGATTTTAGTTGAGACTTGAAAGAAGCCAGGGAGGTCAGCAGTAGGAGCAAAGGAGGGAAAGCCTTCCAGGAATGGAGGACAGCCAGAGAGAACATGCTGAGCCCAAACGAGAGAGTATCTTGTTCAGGGGGCCAGTGTCACTGGATGGAAGCACATGTGGGAGGAGTAACTATACTTCTATAAGACAACAAGGGGGAGAACAAATCATGGGACACGGGGAGGGTGACATCAAAAATAACATTAGAGGGGTAGCTAGGCGGTGCAATGAGTAGTGCACCGGCCCTGCAGTCAGAAGGACTTGAGTTCAAATCTGGTCTCAGACATTTGACACACTGACTAACTGTGTGACCTTGGGCAGGTCACTTAACCCCAACTGCCCTGCCTTCCCCCCTCCAAAAAGAACCCCAATAACTTTTTAAGAGAATAATTCATGCCAGTCAATTTTATTTCCTTTTTTCCAAGTGTTACCAAAATTGGTGATCAGAAAACTGCTATAGAAAAAGTTTCCTTTGTTTTTATTTTTCAAAACCTTAAATGTTACTGATGTTTTGTTTTCACATTACAAACTTTTACAGATTATTTCCCCTTTCTGGGAGGTCCCTGGAACAAAGGAAAACAGTTAAGTAAAACTAGTAATACAGTTACCTCATCTGAAAGCTCATGCAATGTTTCACATCTGTAACAAACCCCTCCAGCTCTATTTTTGTTGAATTAACAGATTAACAGTTAAATTAACAATTTTCTCTTTCTCCCACTTCTCAATACCATTGATAATGGGAAGAAAAGGAAACAAAATTCTTGTAACAAATATTCAAAGCAAATTCCCTCAACAGTTGCTTACAAAGATATGGGCATCTCGTTCTCTAACCCAAATCCACGACCTCCATAAGGGACGGCATGTTTTGAGTCACAGAGAATCTTCACATAGAGCACAGCTGCTCCAGCTTTCAAAGGCATTTGTCTTCTCAGTGTCTTGGTGCAGCGTGAATCCTTCTCCGGGTTCTCCTCATTTCATCCTTCATTGGCATACCCCGAGTCCTCAAATTGATCAGCTTTATAGCCCCGATGCTCTAGCAGGACTTGCTTGTCAGCTTTAGCCCCCTCCACTCTGCTTCAGTCCCTTTCCACGTCTTCATTTCTTACTGCACACCAATACTCCCTTATCATCGTAAGCCATGGCTTACTCAGCCAAGACCTACCCATGGGCATCCCCTTGGTTTTCTTTTTTCTGCCGTCACAAAAAGAGCTACTATACATGTTTTTGCCCATTAAGGACTTTTCCTCTTTCTTTGCATACAGGCAGGCATCCGCCTAGTAGAGGCATAGTGCCTGTATCTGTAGCACCACCAGATTGTTGCAATGATTGCTTCTTGGCAGTACAGCTGGACGTTGGCACCGCTAGGCCCCCATTTATTCCCACTTCTTTTCATTACTTCTCCTGAAGTTCTTAAGCTTTTTTTCCTCCATATGAATTTCATTACTTTTTTCCAGTGCTATAAAGCAGTTAGATTAGTATGGCATTGAATAAGCAAATTAATTTAGGTAGCATTGCCACTTTTATTATATTATATTTATTATATTATATTTATTATATATTATATTATATTATTATATATTTATTATAAATATATTTATTATATTATAATATATTATATATTTTATATTATATATTTTATTATATTATATTATATTATATTATATTATATTATATTATATTATATTATATTATATTATATTATATTAAGGTAGCATTGCCACTTTTATTTTATTATATTATATTATTTATTATATTATATTGCTCATCCTACGCATGAGCAATTACTATTTTTTTCAATTATTTAAGTCTGTTTTATTTCCATAGTTGTTTACAATTCTATTTCTTTAGTTCTTATGTAGATCTTGGAAGGTAGACTCCCAAGTATTTCATATATTCTACAGTAATTTTAAATAGAACCTCTTCGTCCCTTCCTGCTGGGTTTTATTGCTATCATGCAGAAATGCTTATGATCTTTATAGGTTTATTTTCTATCCTGCAAGTTTGCTGAAGTTATTCATTGTTTCAATTAATTTTAGTTGGCATTTTAGGGTTCTTTAAGTACAAGATTATACAATGAGCAAAAAGGGATCATTTTGTTTCTTCTTTACCAACGCATATTCGCTCAAGTTCTTTTTTCATTAGAGCCAGTACTTGTAGTACTGTGTTAAATAGAAAGCATGGCAAAGGACTTGCTTGTTGTGTCCTTGAATTTGCTGGAAAAGATTTCATTTTTATCTTCATTAGAGATAAAGGTAGCTCTTGGTTTTAGATCCTTTTAAGAAAAGGTCTGCTTTTTTCCTGTTTTCTAATTTTTTTTAACAGAAATGGGTGCTGTGTTTTGCCAAAAGCTTTTTTTGTATCTGTTGGTTTTTATTCTGTTATTAATATGCCTAATTCAGTGTATACATTTCCTTATATTAAATCAAGTCTGCATTCTTGGCATAAATGTTACTTTATCAGAGTGTATAATCTTTATGCTATGTTGTTTCAGTTTCTTTGCTAATATTTTATCCAAAACTTTTTACTCCATGGTAATTAGAGATATTGGTCTATAATTTCTGTTCTGACCCTCCCAGGTCAGACTATATCTGTGTAACAGAAGGAATTTAGTAGGATCTCTTCTTTTGTTATTTTTGCAGACAGGTTAGGTGATATTAGAATTAATCATTCTTTGAAAGTTTGATAGGATTCAATTGTGAATCCATCTGGTCCTGGGGCAGTTTTGGGGGACAAATGTGTAAAATGAAATAGACAAGAGTCACAGAGATGGACAGGTAAACACAGGCAGTAGTTTGTGTCATTAGGGAGAATGCCTACATCAAGGAGATCAAAGATTCTCTGAAATACTATCACATATTTAGTTGTTGAAACCCAGATCTACATGTTATGTCAAAGTTGGGAAGCCCAAAGACAAAGAGAATTTGTTTGACCTGTGTCAAACCTGTTCTAGCCTGTTCTTTTAAAGTGGAAGCTTATAAAAAGAAATTAAATCTTTTAGTAAAAAAATAGTAACTTACCATAATCAGAAAGAGTGCAGGCATGAGCAAACGACAGCAACATATCCAGCATGGACACAATGTCTGAGAGTTTGTATAAGCAGTGGATGTGCTCGTAGATATCACTAAGCAGTTGGCACACTACCCTGCAAACAATATCTTTGCTTTAGTGTCTCTGTGTTAGAGCTCACATGTAGAATGACACATAACTCTCACATAACATCAAACATTGTCAGAGGGAAGGAAACATCCTTTTGAACCAGGAACCCTGGGTGGCTTGGTAAGTGGCTCTGAGACAGAAAGGAAGCAATGGGGAATGAAACAAAAGAGACCCCCTGAAGCTTTTTTAAATCCACAGAATACAAGGAATACCAGAAGGAATCACAAACAGGGCAGCTGTGAAAGTTACAGACTTAATTTATTATATCCTTAAAACTAGGAGCAACTGGTTCTTATCAGACACTTGCGATTTTATGGGACAATTCTTTTTCCAATGGGCAGTACACATGAAAGTATTACTATTACTTGGTGTTTGTTCATTTCAGAGTTTAAAAGAAAGATCACTTGTTATAGGTGAAAGAGTCTCTAATTTTTTGCCGTAGATATTCTTATATCTAGCTTTATTCATGAATACATAAAAGATCTTTGGATTTGTTACTTTTCCCTGTGGGGAAACTCTTTCCACCTGAGCAAATCTCAACCAATCTTTGACACTGTCAGTGACATAATACATGTAAAGCCCTCTGCAAACCTTAAAGTGCTGTGTAAATGTGGGCTATTGTTTTTCTAGGACTCAGTATATCAGACTAAGGAGTTGCTGTATCAACAATCCGGGTAGCAGCTGCTGTGGGGCTGCAAGATCCACCCACAGCCAGGACCCAGAAAGCTGCCAACAGAACAGGTTCTTTTGATCTGCTTTAATAAGGAAAGCAAGGTGAAGAGGTTGACAAACTTACTTTAATTCAGCATACAAATATCATTCACTTAGTTCAGGGGAAAAAGCCAGCACCCTGAACTTCAGAACAAAATACACGCAAATTACAAACATCAACAGACAGACCCAATACAATTCATAGTTAGCAACATCTAGGTTCAGCCCGGGAGCTCAGAACAAGGGCTGGCCCAGAGTCACGGGCGCCACCACTGCTGTGGCAAAGAGCTCCAAGGAAGAGGAGACCAAGCCCTGGTTTTATATCTTTTTCAGCGTCAGGGGTGAGTCACACATGCGACTTACTCACGTGACCTAAAATCATCACAAAGAGGCGACTAAGAGCTTCTGATGTTCCAAACCTATCACTCAAACTCATGTGTAAACTAGGCCCTCCCCTGAGTTAGCCCCACCTTGGGCCCCACCTTAGTCACCAATCCACACCCACACAGGTTTTACACCTAATAGGGGTTTGGGCCTGGGGCTTAGCACCTAGTAAGGCTCAATGAAATTCACTGAATTACCCAAAGGGAACAAAAGCCAAACTCTTCAAGAGCACTTGGTTGAACTAAGTGCTAAGGAGCTCATCTTGCTTACCAACACAGTTGCCTAAAACCCAGGTGAACGAATTTGCCCAGGGTCAGACAGGCAAGATTTGAAACCCACTCTTTCAGACTAGAAACACAATCCTCTCCCTATCACACCATGCTGCTTCTAGTAATATCATCACTATATTCTTGCATATAAAAGCGCCCCTAACGGAATACTATAAAAACTTTCCATTTAAGATTCAGCTCAGTCATTTGAAAATTCCAAATTCACAACATTTAGAATCAAAGCATTTTATAGATGGAATGGGAGCCTTTAAAGGTCTAGGGCTCTTAACCTTCTCTGTGTCTTGTGCCCTCTCCCTCTTGGGCAGTCTGGTGAAACCTGGGCACTCTTCTAAGAATAATGTTTTTAAATGAATAAAATAGAGTACAGAGGATTACAAAACAAATCAACGATACTGAATCGAAATATTTTAAAAACCAAGCTCATGGACCCTCTGAAATCTATCCACAGATGCCCTGGGTTGTTGTTTCAAAGTGTTCCATGACTTTGTAAATCTTTTTGTCTTTCTTATAGAAGTATGCTCGATGTTTCTTATTTTTAGACATTTGATTGTCACCTATTTCACTCTGAAAGGCAGATCAGTGAAATACTCATAATAATCTATAAAATTTCTGAGTAGGAAGAGCCATTAGCAAATTGACTTGAGGTGATGTTTATATTTTATGTCAGTTATAATTATGTATTTATTTAAATTGCAGTCTCTAAGTCTGTTACAATCTAATGGCTACTACCATTCACCACCATAAGGATTGCATTGCCTAGCCTGAATTTCCAGTGCTGACCACACAATCCTGTCCTCCATTCTACTATCTTTTCACTCATATTAAGCCTAACCCATGCCTTTACCATCGCCTTGGGATCATCCCCCTTGCCCTGTTCCATTGCTGGCATGGCTGGCTTCACTGTTCTCTTTCCTGGCCTTGGCCTGTGGTGTACAGACTGAATGTTTCACAAGCCACTGGCCTAGAATTCCTCACCCCACCCCCTCGACCTGCTGCTCCCGAGCTATGAATCCTCAGCCGTGAGTCTCCTTCCCCACGACTTCAGAAGCTTATCCAGGACTGTGGAGCACTGCCTGGGGAGAAAAAACTCCCCAAACCACGTGGCTTTGGTTCCCTACAAACTCATGATGCGCATATTTAGCAGATGGGGCTACTCCTCCAAAGCCCTTCTCCCCCACCTCATGAATTCTTCTCCTGCTCAATCTCCCTCTCTCAACTCCCAGTACCCCACTTAGCATCCCTGCATTATGGATGGAGAATCTAGAAGATCCTAGTAGATGTGGAGGAGGAAGGAAAGGTCATCCAGTCCCACCCTCTCATTTTCCAGCTGAGGTAACTAAGGCACAGAAGTTCTGGGAAGGGCCTTGGGTCAGGATCACGCAGCTCTGAAGAACTGGAAGATTTCTGGAGCCCAAGGGCAACTCCCTGCTTTTGGAAGGCAGAGTGGGAACCTCAGAAGGCAGCAGTTCCATGTGAGCCAACAAGGGGCTTCGAGTGCAGAGCGAGGCAATGCTGTCCAAGACTCAGGGCCAGGAGCCTCATGACTCTGTCCCATTTGGGCTGAGATTCTAAGCACCGATCTTTGGTCTAGATGAGAGTCTGAGAAGTAGAGGGGCTTGGGAATATTTCTGACAGGCAGCCACATCAAAGGGCAGGGAGACTGTTCTGCTTCACTGCAGGAACTCTGAGCTTCTGGGCTAAACTTCTTGAAAAGTCCATTCCCAAAGATGGCGGCTGGAAAGCAGGGACTTGCTTAAGCTCTCCCACAAATCCTCTAAACACCTGTAAAAAATGGCTCTGAACGAATTCTAGAGCTGCGGAACCCACAAAATAGCAGAGGGAAGCAGGTTTCCAGCCCAGGAGAGCCTGGATGGTCTCCAGGAAGGGTCTATCGCATGGTGCTGGGAGCAGAGCACAGCCCAGTGTGGGCCACACCAGGACAGACCAGACTGGGAGTCAGCTGGCAGAACAGGTCCTAGGGCCATGAATCATTTTGCTGTGGCAGTTACCAGGCTTCTCGACCCACAAACACCAAAGACCAGGTTAGTGGGAAACTGCAGGATCAGGTTGAGACCAATCTGGCCACCAGCCCTGGGGGTGGCAGAGGTGGTGCAACAGTGGCAGTGGCAGCAGCAGGAAGCTCCTGAGGCCGCCTCCAGAACTCCAGTGTCAGTTACTTCCCTGGCTCACACGGTGGGAGGAATCTAGCAGCAGATCAGAGAGGGAGTTCAAGGAGCACTTTGTGGGCACAGAGGAAGGTTCTCTTGGTGTGCCCTGCTTGGATCTGGACTGTGGTCCCAGTTGGCAGTTCTTCGGGGAGGAGGAACACTGCTGTGACAGAGCCTGAGGTGACAGTGGAGTAGAAGTAGCTCTGAAAACGGCAGTGCTTGGACCCTAAAGCTTGGGACAAAGTACTCTCTACTCTACAAGCATTCATACCTTGACAAAAAGCTCAAAGGTCAAGTAGCTGGCTGGGAACACGAAGAGGCAGCGAAAACAAACTCAGACTCAAACTCAAACTCTAGATTCCTTTTTTGGTGACAAAGAAGATCAAAACATACAGCCACAAGAAGTCAACCAAGTCAAAGAGCCTACAACAAAGGCCTCCAACAAAAATATGAATTGGGCTCAGGCCAAGGAAGAGCTCAAAAAGGATTTGGAAAAGCAAGTTAGAGAAGTAGGGGAAAAATTGGAAAGAGAAATGAGAGAGATGCAAGAAAACCATTAAAAACAAGTCAATGACTGGCTAAAGGAGACCCAAAAAATACTGAAGAAAGTAACACCCTAAAGAATAGACTGACCCAACTGTCAAAAGAGCTCCAAAAAGCCAATGAGGAAAAGAATGCCTTGAAAGGCAGAATTAGCCAAATGGAAAAGGAGGCCCAAAAAACCACTGAAGAAAATACCACCTTAAAAATCAGGTTGGAGCAAGTGGAAGCTAGTGACTTGATGAGAAATCAAGAAATTATAAAACAGAACTAAAGGAATGAAAAAATGGAAGGCAACATAAAATATCTCATTGGAAAAACCACTGACCTGGAGAACAGATCCAGGAGAGATAATTTAAAAATTATTGGACTATCTGAAACCCATGATCAAAAAAAGAGCCTAGACATCATCTTCCAAGAAATTCTCAAGGAAAACTGCCTTGATGTTCTAGAACCAGAATGTAAAACATAAATTGAAAGAACCTACCAATCGCCTCCTGAAAAAGTTCCCAAAAAGAAAACTCCTAGGAGTATTGTCACCAAATTTCAGAGTTCCCAGGTCAAGGAGAAAATACTGCAAGCAGCCAGAAAGAAACAATTTGAGTATTGTGGAAACACAATCAGGATAACACAAGATCTAGCAGCTTCTACATTAAGGGATCGAAGGGCTTGGAATATGATATTCTGGAAGTCAATGGAGCTAGGATTAAAACCAAGAATCACCTACCCAGAAAAACAGAGTATAATGCTCCAAGTGAAAATATGGACTTTCAATAAAACAGAGGACTTTCAAGCTTTCTCAATGAAAAGACCAGAGCTGAATAGAAAATTTGACTTTCTAATACAAAAATCAAGAGAAGCATGAAAAGGTAAACAAGAAAGAGAAATCATAAGGGACTTACTAAAGTTGAACTGTTTTGTTTACATTCTTACATGGAAAGATGATGTGTGTAATTCATGAGACTTTTCTCAGCATTAGGGGAGTTGAAGAGAATATAGACAGAGGGCACAGGATGAGTTGAATACGAAGGGATGATATCTAAAAAAGTGAATTAAATTTAATGGGTGAGAGAGGAATATACTGAGAGAGGAAGAAAGGGAGAGAGAGAATGGAGTAAATTATGGGAAGGGAAGAGGGGGCAGGTGAGAGGGAATGAGTGAATCTTGCTCTCATCGGATTCAACTTGAGGAGGGAATAACATACACACTCAATTGGGTATCTTACTCCACAGGAAAGTAATGGGAAGGGGATAAAAAGGGGGGAGGATAGAAGGGAGGGCAGATGGGGGAGGAGGTAATCAAAAGCAAACACTTTTGAAAAGGGACAGGGTCAACGGAGAAAAGTGAATGAAGGAGGACAGGATAGGATGGAAGGAAATATAGTTAGCCTTTCACAACATGAGTATTGTGGAAGTGTTTTACATAATGATACGTGTGTGACCTATGTTGAATTGCTTGCCTTCCTAGGGAGGGTGGGTGGGAAGGAAAGAGGGGAGAGAATTTGGAACTCAAAGTTTTAAAAGCAGATGCTCAAAAATAAAAAGCTGGTTTTGTACGCAACTGGGAAATAAGACACACAGGCAATGGGGCATAGAAATCTATCCTGCCCTACAAGAAAGTAAGGGGAAAGCGGATGGGGATGGAATGGGGTGATAGAAGGGAGGGCTGACTGGGGAACGGGGCATTCAGAATATATGCCATCTTGGAGGGGGAGAGGGTAGAAATGGAGAGAAAATTTGTAACTCAAAATCTTGAGGAAATCAATGTTGAAAACTAAAATATTAAATAAAAATGATAAAATTCAAAAAAAAAAAAGAAAAGTCCATTCCCCAACGTCCGTACTCTCTTCAAGCAAGTGTGATCCTGTTTACTCCGGCAGCCACAGGGACGCAGACCTATCATCAATCACGACTGCTGAGATGGCGGATTCAAAGTACGGCCCCCTGGGCGCAGACCCTCACAACCTTCCTCTGGGTTCCCAACGCCAATCCGTCTTATTCAGTGGTCAAACTGATCTCCCTAAAATGCAGCTCTGACCACGTGGCCTCCTCCCCAGGTCCATTCACTGCAAGGTCTCCCTTTTACCACTAGGATCAAATATACAACTCTCTGTTTTGGCATTCAAAGCTCTTCATAACTCCCCAACCCCCCACACACACACACCCCGTTTTACCCCTCACTCTCCAACGCCCACTGTGCCATGCAGCGACACCAGCCTGTTTCTCACACAAGACCTCCATCTCCTGACTCAGGGCATTTTCTCGGGCTGTCCCCCATGCCTGCCTGCTTCATCTCTACCTCCTGGCTTCCCTAGATTCCTTTAAGGCCCAGTTAAAATTTCCCTTCTGCAGGGGTCTCTCCCCATGCTCCTTCATCCTGGTGCCTTCCCTCTGTGGTGTATTGTGTTGTTAAGCAAAATGGGCTCTTAGCACTTAGTTGGCTTTTGTTTCCTTTGAGTAATTCAGTGTATTTCATTGAATCTTACTAGGTGCTACGGCCCAGGCCCAAACCCCTATTAGGTGGAAAACCTATGTGGGTGTGACTTGGTAACCAAGGTGGGGCCCCAGGTGGGGCTAACTCAGGGGACAGCCTAGTTTACACATGAGTTTGAGTGATAGGTTTGGGACATCAGGGGCTCTTAGACCACATGGGTTTAAGTCCGCCTCTTTGTGATGATTTTAGGTCACATGGGTGAGTCGCATGTGTGAGTCACCCCTGAGCCTGAAAAAGATATAAAACTAGGGGTTGGCTTTCTCTTCTTTGGAGCTCTTACCCACAGCAGTGGTGGTGCAAGTGACTCTGGGCCAGCCCTGTTCTGAGCTCCCAAGCTGAACCTAGATGTTGGTAACTATGAATTGTATTTGGCCTGTCTGTTGATGTGTGTAATTTGTTTAGGGCTCTCACTCGTGGTGACGTTTGGAGGTTCCTGGGCAGCTGTAGCTAAGAGCCCTCCAGCTCGTAAACCCAGATGTTGGAACTTTGTTAAACTCTGGTAACTGTGTATTGGGATTTGAATCAGACAAGGTCTGTCTGTCCACATTTGTACTTTATTTGTATTTTGCTCTGAAGTTCAGGGTGCTGGTCTTTTCCCCTGAACTAAGTGAGTGATATTTGTATGCTGAATTAAAGTAAGCTTGTCAACCCCTTAACCTTGCTTTTCTTAGTTAAGCAGATCAAAAGAACCTGTGCTTTTGCAGCGTGCTGGTAGCGTGCTTGCTGTTGGGCTTCTGTTGGTCTTTCACCCCGACAACAGCTGCTAGCCGGATTGTTGAAACATGTATCCCCATTCTATGCTGTCTATGTCTTGCTTGTTCACAGTTGTTTAATGTTGCCTCCTGCGCTAGACTGTGAGCTCCTTGAGGGCAGCAACTGTTTTTTGCCCTTCTCTGTATGCCCAGGGCACACAGCAGGTACTTAATAAATGCCACTGAAAGCAGCACAAGGTCAAGGCCACTCTCCCAGAAAACTTCATGCAAGTTCCCTGAAGCAGGGGAGTCTAGTTGCTGAATCTGCCTGCCCTGATCTGATTACATCTGGACCACTCCTTCCTCTGCTCAAGAACATTATAAACTGCATTTACAGCGACTGGTTTAGGGACATGCCACAAATGCAAATCAAGGTGGATAGAGAAGGCCTGTCCTGACGAAGCCACGTGAGCTTTCTTGAATCAGGGCTGCCTTTTAGATGGCCACCAACAATCTGGAACGAAGAGGATTTTCATCATACGTTCTAGGCTTTGGCTAAGAATCAAAGTCAAAAAGGTTAAACTCCATGGCCTTTCATTTGAAACTTGACTCTCTTCCTTCAAAAAAAAATAAAGCTGACATCTGCCCTTTCCCTGCCCCTTGGTGGCCCTCGTGCCTCCATAATCTTTCAGGCACCATTGATGGAGGTTTAGCCATCGCACTAACCAGCATCAGTACCTAAGGAGAAAATTCATCCGGGCTCAGTGGCTTAAACCATCATGGCCCCTCCAAGGGTATTTGAAGACCACATCCTGATTACTCTCATTTATTCTCTTTTCTAGCACAAAGGTCATTCTCCTTGATGGGACAAAAAAGAGGTAAAGTGATAAGTGAGCAATGCTATCTTCTCTTTGCTGGAGATAATGATGGTGACTCAACCCCCAAGCAGCAATCCAACCCAACCATTCTTTGTTCTCCTCTTTTCCCCAATACAGCTCAAACAAACAACGAACCCTCAAATCCCACTCTTTGGGTTCATAGCTTTATTACCAGTCCCAGCTCACTCTATGGGATTCTTGACACTGTTCCATGGCGGTTCCACAGGGCTGCTCTACACTCCAGTACTCATCCTTGGTTCCGCATTCTGGCTTGGCTGGCAAGCTCCGTGTGCATCAGCATCAGGCTGCAGACAATGCCTCTTCTTCTGGCCATCAGAATTGCTTCTTTTTATGTCTTCAGAAATTTCTTCTTGATAACTTCCCACATCTGGGCTGATTTTCCCCACAGAATTTTAGTCCATAGGATACGACATATTCCTGAATAAAACTCTGAGACCTGGTATCACCAATCTCGGAGGGCCCGTGCTAGACTAGGCCTAATGTTCCTCTTCTTTGCTATATCACACAGTCTAAGTTCAAGTCATCATTTCCTTCCAATATTCTTAACATTTCCACCCCAACCAACAGTTTCTCTCTGTTGACAAGAACCAAATCCAGAATAAAACTTCTCCTTGTTGGTTCCTATGTCTTTTAAATAATAAAAAAAAGTCATTAGGACAAAAGATTGCTGGGCATTCTCCTTTGGCAGGGAGAGCGCTGCAGATAACTGCAGTCCCATCACAACTCTATCATCAATTTCTCTACGCCTAGTTTGTGCTGGATGTTTCCTGGACGCATATATTTCCCCTTTTCTGTCTAGGTGACCTGCAGCACTCGCTGATGACAAACCTGCTTCTGCTTCTGCCTACACTAACCTTTACCCACATGCTCTCCATGAGTCCTAATACACATCTTCTTCATAGATAATGCTACCCCTCACATCTCTTTCACCTCGCCTGTTCCTATCCGTATATACTCGTGTCAAGGCAATATCCATGAGGTAGACTGGCCTTCTTGCATTAGGGCCTCAGACTCATTTTGCTCGAGGCCTAAATTTGGTGCATCTGTACAGACATTCGAAGCCATGGGTTTTATCAGGAGCTCCTTGCTGTGATTCTCCTGTGAATTTCGGGGCTTCTCAATTATTCTTCTTCTTCCAGCTACTTTCTGGGGCATCCCATTCTGTGGCTCAGTGGGTATTTGTGGACAGTTTTCTCCTCCTGCTTTCCTCTTCGGTTTAATTAGATTTCCCAAACATCAGACAAATACAACCTCACTGGCCCCCAGTAGGTCTGCTGTTGTCCCTGACTGAGAATCTATCCCTCTTTCTCATAATTTTTCTCTTAAGTTCATCCATCTTCCCATCTCCCCACTGCTGCCTATGGTAGTACTATTTACCTGGTCTCCTTCCTGGGGTCTCTTACTTCAGTAACCTGTGATTGTCTTTGAACTTTCCCTTTCCCTCACCTCTCAAAGACAAACACAAAAACAAAGCGTCAAGAACAGAAGCTAGTGTGTAGATAGCGCTTCAAGGTTTATTACCAAGTGCTCTACAAACACTATCCCATCTTACCAACAACCCTGAGGAATAGGAGTTTTCCTTATCTCCGTTTTAGAGATGGGAACACCTGAGGCAGAGAGAGGTAAAGGCCCTTAGCCCAGGTCACACAGCTAAGAAGTGTCTGAGGCCAGATTTCCATTCAGGCCTTGCTGCCTCTCCCTCCCAGCAGCATAGCCACTGTTGGGGCTCGTTGTCAGTTAGTTACCCTGTAAAAACAACTCCAGCTCTTCCGTAGTTCTCACGATCTATTCCTGCTGCTACAACCAGAGACAAGACAGAACACCAGCCAGGTGTGCGAGAGCACTGTGGGCCAAGCATGACCCACGGGCCTTTCCCTCTGCTCCCATCTCAAAGGGGATGCTTGCCCAGGCTGCACAGTCCACAGTCAGGCTATGCCTGTGGTTGGTAATCCTTGGAGTTCAGCTCCAGAGGCACGATAGCCTCAGACACCAAACTGAGGGGTTTGAGAAATGGTGAGAAGTAAGAAAATGTGAGGAATGGGCATGCGTATTTCTTGTTTGTTTTAAGAGTTTGTCTGTGACTGGAAGGAGAGCCAGGGGACAACAGCTGGAGGGGATAGCCTGGTCAAAGGAAAGGGGTTTGCTAAGGAAAGATGGGTGCCTATGGCTACCACTGTATACTCAGTACTATGCAAGGGTACTTGCTCCTAGCTAGAGGGACCATTCTAAGTCTCCCTCTCCATCTTCCTGCCTCCACAGTCTCCCTCTCCCAATGTATCCTCCTTATCACTGCCACAAAATGAAGTCTTACACAGAGATCTGGCCCTGCTACTCCTTGGCTCAAGAGCAGTTTGTGGCTCCTTGATGCTTCCTGAATAAAATGCATGCCACTATGCAGGCACTTGGGATCCATGCTTACCTTCCCAGTCTGATCTTACTTGACCTTCTTTTAGAAACTACATGTTCCAACCAGGCCAGAGGACTTCCTGCCTCTCATGCCTCCTGGTCTTCCTAACAGGTCCTGCACATTGATTTCTTACCTATCCTTTAAGCTCAAATGGAAATCCTCTCTCTTCCAGGAAGCCTTGGCAACAGCCTCATCATCAGACTAGGTACTGTCTCATGCATTTCTCACATAATAATGTGGAATACAGTGCTCTGCATTGATGGGGGCCACTATAGCTCCTTGAGGGAAGGGTCTCTGTTAGCTCAACTGCTTAGCTCCCTATCTCTCAAACCAAAATCTGAATATATTTAAATATACACATCTCCTCTCCATGAGGGCATTTTATATATGCATTTGTGTAGCCAATGACCAGATCAAAGCTCTGCACATAGCAAGTGATTAAATAAACGTGTGTTGAATAATAGAGAATATGTTTGATTCCACACATTTATATAGTCTTAAGAGTTTTTAGTGGGACCTAGTTAGATAACATTTTATTTTCTACTTGCTAAAAATCATCATTCTTTATCGTTTCCAACCAAATAACAATAAATTGAAATGAACATTAGTCACATTATTAATCATTAAGATTAACATAACAAATTAATGCAATTTAGTTCAACAGCTCAATATTTGAAATTCTCTTACATGTATGTCATATGATATATTTCTCTCAGCGACTCTTGGCATCTTTCATTCATTTTAATCAAATCTGGTGATGTGAAGCTGTATGTGTTTTTTGTTTTAGTAATCTGCCAAGAAATGGAAATTAAATGTTAAAATTTGCCACTTAGTTACAATTAAATTTAAAACATTCCTAGTAAATAAAAAGATTGAAAGGCAACCACCGAGAGAGAAAGCTGGCCTAGCTAAATATAGAACAAAAGAATTTCTCAATAAAATGACTAAATCAAACTTATTATATAATTGTTATGGATAAGAAACACTTTTGTCAAAAAATGCCTGAAATTGCCATGAATGCCATAGACTAATTGTCTAACAGCCCATACTTTAAATCAAGAAGTTTTCACCCTGGAGCTGCCTGTGAGCAATGATGAGGTGACAAACATGACAGTCTGTGAATTCCCAGGGGAGGGCACAACGTCTCTGAAACATAACTGGGAAACTAAAGAACCTGGCCGATGGCCTTCCAATACTTCGGGCCTCAGTTAATCCTGCTTTCTTAGGCAACTGCAAGACAGCAGGGACCTGGAAACCAGCTCTCACCATTGTGCATCCTCGGGTAAAGCAGAAATCTTTTTTTTCTCAATGTTTTCCTTTACAACTGTTAGAAAAAAGGCACAAGAGATAGCCAAGGAAAGCCTGGCGACTTGTCTGGGACACAGAGAAGGCCTGTGTACCTGGATCACAGAATGCACAGAGGGCAATGATATGTCATTAGACTGGGTAGGCAGAAAGGTGACTGTCTATGCAAGAGTTTAATGTCAAAGAGAAGGATTTAGATTTGATTCTAGAGACAACAGGGAACCATTGGAATTTATTGAGCTGGAGGGGGACAGGATCGGTCCCACTCTTTAGAAATATCACTTTAGTGGCTGCGCAGGGAATGGCCAGGAATGAGGAGAGACCATAGGCAGGAAGAGCAAAGAAAGGGTTCTCACAGTTGTCGTGGTGAGAGACAACATGGCCTGGGACAAAATGGTAGCTCCACAGGTGGAAAGAATAGTCACCAGCCTAGTTCAAGTCCCCTTACCCCTCAGCCAGGCTGCTTCTCATCCATCACCCTGCCTTGTCTCCCTCATTCCAACCTGTCCTCCCCATGCTGGCCACAACCATGTTCTAAAAGGACAGGTCTGACCATGTTACCACCCCTCCCCCATCCCCCAATCCCAGAGGCACCAACAGCCTCATGGACCACGTGTCAGGCCCCCGTCACCATGACGGTGTCTTAACCACCTAGTCCCTTCCAACCTTCCCTCGGTCTCATGGCTATCCCTTGGCCAGCACTACATCTAGTCACTGAATCCTGCCCATCTGGGTGCACACATGCTAGAAGCCTTTCATATCTGTTTTGCCTTCTTTCAGCCCTCCTCCTCAAGCACTGATAAATCTTGTTGATAGATTGACTGGTGAATGAAAGCAGCACAGTTGAGTGAAGAAAGCATGCGATCTGGAGTAAAGATTTCGGTTTTCATCCCAGTTCTGACCTTTATGGGCAACACGCCAATCAGCCTCTCTGAGCAGCCATGGGTTGATAACAGTTTAACAACCTACTCTTCAGAAAAACATCTCACAGTACATTTTAAAGCTGAACCTGCATCATTCACATTTTCTCCATCACTTTCTTAAGTCTAGACAATCAACAAAACGATCAATCAAGCCTTGATTTGTAGCAATTGGTTCTCATGAGCTGGTCTAAGCTGAAGCCAGCGTACCTCTGTCCCTGGGACTCAGTAAGATCCTTAGGCTCCCTTGCATCTCTAAAGCTGATGTTTTGGGGCTGATTTTTAGCTCATAAACAGAATTAAAAGCAGGTAATAAGTAAACATTTAAAAGGAAGGGGGAAATTGGAATTGGGCTAAAGAAAAAAATGTAGATAACTTGGAGAAGGCTTCCTAAGTGAAATGAGCTGAGTGATGGGCAGTCAATGGCAACCTCCCAGTAGATAAGACAACTCCCCACAGCAGCCGCTGGGGGCAACACCCCTCTTAGCTCAGGTGGCTAACTGGTGGTTCTTTATTTGAATGGAATGAGTTGGTAGACAGAGATCTAAGATGGTATACATCTCACAATACATATTTAAAGGACAAGTATAAATTTTGTAACATGAGAATGCCTTATATACACATATAATCCCTATTTTAAAACAATTATTTCAATCATTTTCAGAATGAACCTTAATAAATTCAGAGGGAAGTTGACCACTGGGCAGTGATGTACAATCCATGTTCATTTGAATGAAAAATCCTCGAGCAGAGCTAAAACTCGTCTTTAAAGGCAGATTGTATTTTTCCGCAAGTTGCGTTATCATTCCTAGTATCAACAAAAAGAAAGGTCCATTGTTTACTTCAGAATCTATTTGAAAACATTCTTTTCTATAATTTTATATACCCATTGAAAAACCACATTTCAATTTATCATGCATTAAAATACTAGAAATCTCTTATATAAATCACAGTAAGACATTTACTATCATTTAAAAAATCCTCAAAGTTACCTAATTGCACTTTTTCAAAGAGAGGGGAGATTTTCCTCTCCCCTCTCAAAATGTAATCAAACTTGGCATCTTTATGCTCTCTCTGCTAGTTATGAATAGTATCTTTGGTTTAAAAAACACTGCACAAAGCATTAACAATGAAATTTGCGAAATAATAAATGTCCTCTACCAATTTTCAGAAATTAGTTGTTTTAAATAGGGATCTCTCCTTGACCCTGTTCCATTCAACATTCTTAACTTTGGGTCAGCTGCACATCTGATTAATGTTCCACTGATGCCTTCAACAAAACTGCTGATAAAAGTGTCGCCAAGAACAGGGCCAAGAGCAAATAATTAACTCGCTCCACTCTAAGTTGCCCATTTTTGTCAAAAATCATGCCAAAATAGGCACATTTTTCCCTCCTTGCACTGACATTTGTCAACCTTAATTCCACACACTTGAGGCATTTGATCCAAGTTGGAGCAAGGAAAAGTAAATGGCTTCTATAAAGTGACAATCAGGAAGCTTCCTCAGTCCTGGAGCTGGTCACACCTTTGTAGCTGTTCCCTCAAAACAAGCAGTCGTCTAACGAGGAGTGTGGAACTCCAAGAGACACGGGCAGCCAATCCCTAGCTAAGGATCTCGGTGGGCCACAGACATACTTAGAAACCACATGCTAATATTATCTATCATGTTTGACTCCATCTTCATCTATTGTGTTAAATACTTTCCAATTACATTTTAGTCAGGTTCAGGTCACACTTGGGAACATTGTGGGCTTCAGGAGGCACAGGCCCTGTGTTTGACACCTTTGCTCCAAAGAATCCTTTCAGGCAAAGGAGGCCTGGTTTTCCTCATTTCTGGGCTATAACTCCCAGGCTTCAACTTGCCTGTTACCTGGACCGTCTGGGCAAGATGAGTTCTGTGATAGCTCTGGCCTGTCCTCCTACAGCTGTGGCAAGGACCTAAAGACTGATTTGGCTGTCATGAGCACCAGTTAACTAGTTAGACCAATAATCTGTGGAATATAATGAAACATTAGCAGGAGTGGGGAACCAGTGGCCTCGAGGCCACGTGTGACCCTCTAGGTCCTCAACATTTGCTCTGTAAAGCCTGGATTCAGTCAAAGGGCCACACTTGAGGACCTAGAGGACCATATGTGGCCTCAAGGCCACAAGTTCCCCACCCCTGCATGACTAGAACTTCAAAAACCCAATGCAATGAAAACTTTTTTGGATGAATACAATTTAGTAGCTAAAAAAAAAAATGCTGCCTATTGCCCTTTATTATCTACACCAATGTTTTTATTTGGGTGGAGGGGATGGCTATTATGTACATCAGTGATTGCTGAAATGAAGTCTATGGGTGGTTCAGTTGCTGGTGTCCTATAAAAAAATAACAAGAATAAATAATAGCAGCTCTAGAATTCTTTAAGGTTCTCGAAGCACCTTACAAATATTAACTCATCTGATCCTCATAACAACCGTGGAATGTATGTGCTACTGTCGCCCTTGTTTTTACAGATGAAGAACCTGAAGCAAGCAGTTAAGTGACTTGCTCAGGGTCACAGGGCTGAGAAGTGTCTAGGGCTACATTTGAACTCATATCTCCCTGGCTTCAGGTCCAGCACTCTCCCACTCTATTGCCTAGCTGCCCAAAGTACTGATTTCCAGATGTGACCTTTTAGTTCTACACATGTGACCCTATGAATCACAGTCTCACAGAATCACGGATCAAGAGACAAAAGGAACCTCAGAAGATGCTAAAGTCCAACTGCCCTCATTTCCCTGATGAGGGAAACTGAATTTAATTGGTTTCCCAGAACTGGGAATGGGAGGTGAGGGAACTGAGGGAATCAGGACAACAAGGGTTTAGGTTAATTGTGGGAATCGAGTGAACCCCACTGGCTCCACCTTGTGACTCAGTTCTGGAGCTGGCTCGGTTCCCTTTGTATTCAATTTTGGGTCTGGTCCAACTTCTGTCTTTTGAGAAAACTTCATGCAATTGTCAGAATTGGGAGAAAACTTTACTGCATTGTTTGAGCCTAGCCCTGTATGTCTGGGAAGCTGGATCCCCTCTACCTGCTGCTTAGAGACCCTTAACCAAGGACCTGGGTTATGCTGACCAAACCTGGGGTAGATCCAAAGGTTGAGCCGAGGAGTTTTCTCAGTTGTACATCACAAGCAACTCACGTGTCATCTGAAAACCGGCCTGTACTGGTCGATCAGTTATTGTTTCCACGTTCCTTTGATCGTTTATGGACACTTGGGGGAAGGGAACACCTCTTTTTCTGTATTCAGGAATTGCACCCATTCATTCTCCCTTCAAATTTGGTTGAGTCCCTAATCTTTCCTCCAATTAGAACTATCTGATTACCTAATGCTGTATTGTTTCCTTTTAATTAATTGGCTTTATTTGATTTCTTTTGATGTATAAAAGTCTGTCTCCCCCTGTATTTGGGGTCCAGGCCTAAGCTGGGCAATTGCCATCCATCGCTTACTAAATCAATTTGCTCAGATCAGACCTTTGTCTTCCTCAGCCATTTCATCTTCCGCTGCCACAGGGGGAGGGGAGAGTAGAGTTAAATGATTTGCCTGGGATCAAACATGTAGTTAGTGTCCAAAGCAAGATTTGCCCCTGGTCCCCCCAGCTGACTCCTCATCTAGTGCTCTAGACACTAAATTATGCTAATTCTCAAGGCCCCACTCGTTCCCACTATAGGTCAGAGCAACTCTCCTTTTAAGAGAACCTTTGCTTGTTTAAACACTTAAGTGCTAATATCTGCTGTGCAACTACACTCATTTGTTCAAGGAGACCCAATGATTTAGTCAGTGTGGCTGCCACATGAATAATATGGATTTCGCATTATATATTTTAATAGCTAATTTACACTGTACAGTCATCAATTTCTGTCATTTAAAAAAAGCCTCCAGTGGCACCTCACCAAAAGTCACGTCATTGTTTCATCCAATCTGTGAACGGGTTATTTTTCTTCTTGGTGTTACATGGAAACGAAGCATGGAGAGTATAAGGGTCAGTCTACTGTAAGTCTAGCTCACATGAGCAATTCCACGTGTGACCGCTGACTTTCTTGCCTACATGACAAGAAATCCCCATGAACTCAACAACGAGCATGGTCAGGACATGATGAGTTGGGAAGGCAGGGTGACCGAAGCATCAGCTTAGCAATCTTCCCTAATCACAGTGTCTCTGGGCTTGGGAAGATGAGTTTGTAGTCCAGGCTACCTGCTGACTGTACCCTCTCCCCCCTTCTACTCAGTCCCTAAATCTGCCTGCAACAGCCACCAGACATAACGGCAGTACCTGGAGGATTTGGGCTCCTGGTCGGGAACCCCTGTACACCCAAGGGCACACACCCTGCATGCTTTTGAGTAATGAACTGCCTGACTTCTGATCCTCTCGGCAATTATGTTCCTTCTTGGTACCTCCTTACGCAGGATCACCTCACAGTGGTTGGTACATAGCTTTCATTCTACCAAAGTTAACTGAAAAATTGAGAGCCCTTGTATACATACTCTGCAACTCATGAGTGTATTATGAAGATCCCTATTAAAGTAATATCTACAAAAATCAATATACTGCATCATAAGAAATGAAATAAAATTAACTTATCTATGTGGGCAATTAAAATTAAATTTAATACATTCTTGGTCATTCTTCACTAGCAAATAAGCATAACATGTCTTGGCAATTTTTAAGTTTTATAAAATAAAGAAAAAACATTATGAATGCCTGTCTCCACAAATAATCAAATACCTGCTATGTCATCTACAATTTCGGTGTATGTTCTTCTAGCAATATCGAGAAATTCATTTATGTTTGACTTCACTGCATAGCATTTCTGAGTCCTCATGTTCAGACATCCTTTCAAGTATCTTGCATCATCATTAATAACTGTTTTAATTTTTTCAAGTATAGTTCCAAACCTTAAAAAAAGTATTTTGTAAGTAATAAGTAAAAATATGTACTTTTAAGTCTTCTAAGTAGACTAATAGTAAATGGCAAGCAATAAAAAAATTTTACTAGAGATCATAAAGGAAAAAAATCACTTTGAAATACATGTTGAGCAAAAACTTAACATGACAAGTTATAGTTGTGAATGTCAACATTAGGCCTTTCAAAAATCAGCTATACAAAATGAAATATTAATATCCCGAGGACTTGTAATTTCACTGTGGGAACTCTCTCCCTCAATGTGAATTCCAACTTGTCTATGATTTAGAGTTTTGGAGTAGCCTGTGTCTCAGAGAAGTTCGATGACTTCAAACAGTAACAAAGCTGGAGGCAGAAGGAGGTCTGAGCCAAGGTCTCCCTGACATCATGCTTCCTCTCCGTGGGTAATACCACAGGAGCTACCTGAAAATATCTGAAGGGCCATCATGTGGGAGATGGAACAAACCTGCTCTGTTTGATCCCCTTGGCACAGAACTGGGACTACGGAGGGAAGTTGTAAAGAGACCCAATGAGGCTTTCTGTTGGGAAAAACTTCCTAACAAATTGAGCTTCCAAAGGTGGCCCGAGCCCCCCCCCCAAAAAAAGGCAGAGCGTCCCCCTTGTTGAAGGTCAGTAAGCAGAGGTAGGAACCACTTGCTGGGTATGGCTCAGGGAGGGTTTCTTTGAGATGCAGTTTGTACCAGACAGCCGGGACTTTACATGCCTGACCACTCTCAAGATTCTATGCTTTTATAAATTGTTTTATAAAAATTTAGCAGAAAGGTGAAAGTAGGCAAAGGAATCATTAGTTATCGATATTTCTTTAGTTATTGTTGTCATTTTGTCTAAGCTTCTGTCTTTTGCCCTCATTCAGCTCCCTTAAGAATCAGCTCTTTAACACCCTCCAGGTGGACCTCCTCCATACACACAGGCTCAAGGCCAGCTGGTCTTTTCTTCAGCGTGATCTCTACCTCCTCACGCAGCAGAAGACGGATGCTGATGGGAGAGATGGTGGCTCCACTGCATGGAAGGAGCCCAGCATCTTTCTATCTCTTGTCCTTTGGGTTTCCTCCTTAAATGGTCTTGGGATGGTTTACAAATCAACAAGCTATGTATAAACTCAGCCGTCTTCCCGCTGCTTCTCAATCTTTTATGAGACAATTTGACTTTCTGATTTCCCACTATGATATTTCTTAAGCTTTTCCACGTAAATACATATTCCGTGTTATCCTTGGCTGGCGTCTTCCTCCTAAGGGTGGATCAAGGTGGTTTCTGCACCTTTTTTGTCTCGTTGTGATAACTGATCTACGCTGATTGCACTTGCATAGGGAATGTAATCATCAGTTCTTTATGCACGTCACTAGATGGTGCAATGGAGAGACCACTGACATGGAGACAAAAAAACCCAAATTCAAATTGGGCTTCAGATCCTTCCTAGGTATGTCCAAGCAAGTCTGCTTCAGCTTCCTGGGCTATAAAGTGGGGCAAACTCAAACCTCCAAGGTTGCTATGAGGATTAAATGAGGTCCTATTTGTCAGAGACACTGAAAGCTTTAAGGGCTATGCTACTGCTATTTATCATTGCTGCTGTTGTCAGCTTTGTCAAACAGACAGCCCCTCAGGCCTGGCATGCCTCACTCCTCATCTCCATTCCTGGCTTGCTGATGTGACAGTTTATTCAGAAAACCCTAACCAATCACAAATAAACTAATGTATATAGCAGTAGAAAAAAATCCAGAAAGAAAAAATTTCTATGATTTCCTTGTTAGTACCCACAAAAGACCCTCCATCTCCTACCTCCCAAGCCCAGAATTCTCTTCCTCCTCATCTCCATCTTCTGGCTTCTTTCAGGTCAGAGCTAAAATGTCACCTTCTGCAAGAACCTCTCCCCTGGCCTTCTCTCGGCTTGCTTAGCTCTCATTAATCTGATATAGATCTTCTTTGTACATAATTGTTGGCATTTTGCCTTCTCTGTCAGACTGTTAAGCTCCTTGAAGGTAGGGGCTGGGGGCGGGGTTCCTTTTTCTGTATCCCAATGCTTAGCAATGCCTGACACATAGTAGGTCATTAACAAGTGCACATCGACTTACCATATGGCATAACTTCTTATTTTCATTCTTCTGTTGTTCAGTCATTTCAGTTTTAGTCATGTCTGACCCCCTTTGGAGTTTCCATGGCAAAGATATTGGAGTGGTTTGCCATTTCCTTCTCCAGCTCATCTTTACAGATAAGGAAACCGAGGGGGATAGGGTTATGTGACTTGGCCAAGGTCACACAGTAAGCTTCTGAGCTAGTAAGTGTATTCAGGAAGACGGGCCTTCCTAACTTGAGGCCCAGCACCCTGTGTACTATGGTGGTGCCACCTCTCTGCCATATTTAGTTTATAAGCCTCTGAACCATCTTCTTATTCCTAAACCACACTGTACAAAGCATTTTTCACCACATTCCCCTAAAGTCACTAAGTACTAAATTAAATGTTTATTTCATGTGAAGGGTATCACAGAATCACAGAAGTTGGGAATCGGGAAGGGCTTTAGCAGCTATCTGGTCCAAATCATATACAAAAGGAAATCCCACCAGTACACAGAGGCAAAGTGGTCATCTGGCCTCTGACTGAATAACTCTAGTGAAGGGGAACTTGCTATCCTCATAGTCCACTCACTTATGGATAGCCCAAATTTTAGGAAGTTTTCATGACATCGAGCCTAAATTTGTCTCTTAGGAATTTCAATTTAATCAACAAGCATTTACTGAATACCTACTCTGTGTTAGATACTGTGCTAAGTGCAGGAAATACGAAGTGAAAAATGAAAGTCCCTGCCCTCGAGAAACTTACGTTCTAAGAGGAGAAAACACGTACAGATATTAAGTGTGTGCATTCGTATATGTATACGCACACACACATACACGTATATATATGTACATCCCGAGTAAGACATCAAAGAGCAGCTACAAAAAGGAACAGCAGATGAAACAATGAAAAGTTCACACAAGACAACAATCCAACAAATGTAGCAATAGTCTCAGATGTCTATAAATAAATAATCAAAGTCCAGGCAACAGGGGAGAGGAACTAAAGGTCTAATGGAAAGAGACAAATGTGACTTCACGAGTATCAGTAACATTTAATAGGATAAAATCCATGACTAGACCATGGCTCTGAATGAGACTACTTTATTCAAAAGAACCAGAGTAGGTAAAGGGGGCAGGAGAGATGGGGAAGGGATGAGCATTGTTTTTCACCCACAAGATATATTCATTTTAGGAAATCCAGAAATCAGAGAAGGCATGAATGACACTGAGAGTGTTTGGATAAAGATCAATGAAGGGAGAAACAGAAGTTATTTTGCCCCTGGAGTAGACTATAGATTGCCTAGATGATGATTTGGGAAAATAGATCACAAAGTGGCCCAGAAGCCTGATACAAAAATAGTGTGTGGGGGTGTTATATCCAGAAATCTGATGGAACTCTGGTAGGAGCTCGGGAGAAGAGAATCACTGTTAACAGAGAAGGAAAAGCTGCCCAAGGCTTAATTTCACATCTATTTTCTCTGCAAAAAAAAGGATCTTTGCCCTGGAAATGACAAAAGAAAAATGGCAAACACAAAGGTGACATCTAACACAAGGAAGGAGATATTTAGAAAGTATCTGCTTTTGATTAATTCAAGTCACCTGATGCAGATGAACTTTATCCTTTGGCACTGAAAAATGCCTCTGTCAATGGTACTTGAAGATCATGAAGAATGACAGAAGGTAGTGCAATAAGTCTTAAAAAAGGTGCATGCTGTTCAAAGAAAAGGGAAGAAAACAAAGACTGCCAACTACGGGCTAGAGAGCTTGACTTCAGTGCCCAGGAGAGTTCCTAGTAAGGCCACTGGGGAAATGACCAATGAACATCTAGACCTGGACTGCTAAGAGCCAGCAGGACTTCACACAGGACAGCCCATGCCAGACCAAGCTCGTTTCCTCTTCTGATGCGATCGCTCAATTAGTGGATGACAGGAATGCTATGGTCAGAGGTCACCTTGATTTTAGTAAAGCATTTGATAAACTATTTCACGCCCTTCTTGTGGAGAAGACAGAAAGATGTGGAGTAGCAGGCAATCCAACAAGATGGACTCAGAGCTGGCTGGCTGGCCGGCCAAACTCAAAGAGTAGTTTTATTAATATGTGTTAAATATCAATATGGTAAGAAATATCTAGTGAAGTGCCCCAGGAATCTGTGCGTGGTCGTGAGCTGTTTAACATTTTATTATTATAATAATCACCAAGGTTGGAGGCTTCCTGCCAAAATGACTGCATGACGGGAGTTATGCCAAATGGCTCGCACATACCTATCCTAGCAAATTCTTCAAGACTGCACCAGAGGCAGCTAGGGGGCACCACAGTGCACAGAGCAGTGGGTTTGGAGTCAGGAAGTCCTGAGTTCAAATAGAGTCTCAGATACACAGTGGCTGTGTGACCCTGGGCAAGTCACTTCATTGCTGTTTGTCTCAGTTTTCTCATCTGTAAAATGAGGCTAATTACAGTATCTATCTCCCTAGGTTGTTGGGAGGATCAAATGAAACACTGTATGTAAAAGGCACTTAGGACAATCCCTGGCACACATTAGGACCTACAGACATACTTATCCCCTTCTCCTTCTCGCAGCAGACCAAAAACAAATCAAGAAATATGAGGTACAACAATCGAGATCACACAAGACCTCACAGTTTCTACTAAGAATAAGAGGAAATTCTGGAATTCTAAAAATAACCCTGCAAAGCTGAATTTAGTCCTACGGGGTAAAAATGGACCTTTCATTTCTAGGGTTCCTCTTTGGCTGTCGTTGTTCCTTCCCAAAGGAATTAAAAATGGCTAGAAAGGTAAATGTCTTTAAGTAACTGGAAGAGCTGTGTGATGATGGAGTGCTGTCATTTTAAAAAAACAAGAAACAAGCATCCCTTTAAAACTTTAATGTATTCAAAGGGTAGTGAGTGAATTAAATAGAAAAGCAGAGCTGCTGGGAGTGAACTGGCTCTGTTTCTGAGAGCTAAGAGAAGAGAGGGCAAGAGAAGGAATACATTAATATAAAAGGAAGAAGAAGGGGACAGGATTTGCTATTTCTCTTAACTGGAATGCCTGAAAAGTATATTCAAACATGGGGAAAAGGGGTGGGCATCAAATAAACCTCATTCTTACTTGAAACATATAAAAGAGGCTTAAAGTCGCACACACACAGAGTTTGGTGTAGAAATACATCAAACTCAACAGAAAAACAAAGAGAGATCAGAATGGAGTAGTGGCGTTAGAGAAAGAAAATACTAGGGAGGGAATAGTCACAAAACAAACTTTCTGATCTTAGCAGGGGAGTTAAAAAGGGATACAAAAGAAAAGAACTAGAATCTAGGTAACGGTGACTTAGATGGCCTCTTAAAACAATTAGATAAATAAACTGCAGTATATTAATGTAATAGAGTATTACTGTGCCATAAGAAATGATCTCGGAGCATCCTGAGTAGTATGAAATGACAACATGAAGTGAGGAGAACCAGGAAAACACCTTATATAAAGATAACAATATTGTAAAGAAAAACATCTATGAAAGATTCGATTCTGACCAATGCAATGGCCAACCTTGTCTCCAGGAAATCTATGATGAAGCATGCTACCCATCTCTTGATCCAGAAGCGATGGTCACAAGGTACAAAAATAGTCATTTCTTTATATGTATTCATATGGTCACCAGGTGGCCATGGGGAACCACTGGGCAGATACATGTTGCTTGACTATGCTTATTGGTCACAAAGGATTTTTTCCTTTATTTCGTTGGTTAATTGGAAAAGGCAGTGATGAACAAAAAAAGAAGGCCATGCAAGACTCTTTTAAAATGCACAGAAGGAAGTTCAGATGGAAGCACAGAAAAGTAAAAGAGTTTTCAACTTATTAATATTCTTTTTAAAAAACATGGAGATTCAGTTTCATGTGGGATCTTTCTGTGCTCCCCGGATTTTTAGATCACACAAAGCTGAGAGAAATAGCAAACACAGCAGTTAGCAGAGATAGGATCTTGACAGGTAAGAGCGCTGAGCCTAATGTACAATGAAACTTAATAAAGATAAATCTGAAGCCTTACATTTGGCTACAAAAAAATCAATTTCACAAGTACAAGATAGGCTGAAATTTAAAAAAAAAAAGATCTGGGGGCTCCAAGGGACTGCAAGCTTGGTATGAATCAGCAGTGTGATGTAGCAGACAAGAAAATTAAGGCAGTCTTAGCTTCAGTATGAGGAGCACATCTGCTGGGAACAGAGAGGTAATACTTTATCTTTTCCTTCCCCCCACCCCGTCAGAAAACAAGTTACCTCGAGGGCAGGGATGGCCTCTTCTAAAATCTTCCTATCTCCAGCACATAGCAGCATCAGGTATTTAATAAGCCTTTCTCATTCGTTCTTCTGTGTGTGTTAGATTAAACAACTCTCAAATTCTGTGATTCTGCGAAGTTGATGTCTTCTCCAAAGGAGGATTTTACTAGTCTTGTCTCCCTCCCCCAGTTTGGGTGCCTTCTTTCTCTATTGGGGCTTCCCTTCTGTCACTACGTCAACAAATTAAATTAAAGAGCACTTACTAAGTGTTTACTATGTGCCTGGCACAATATGTATGTGTATGTATAATTATATACATATACCTATTTACTACACACACACACACACACACGCACACACACACTTTTATACATGTTGTTTTCCCCATTAGAATGTGAGCTCTTTGAAGACAAAGACTGTTTTAAGCTTTTTTCTTTATATCCTTAGCATGTTGTTAAGTGTTTATTGTTATAAATTATTATTTTTTTATTTTTTTATTTTAAATTTTTAGTTTACAACACTTGGTTCTACGTAATTTTGAGTTCCAGATTTTCTTCCTTCCCTCCCCACGACAGCATGGAATCTCATATATCTTCCACATATAACTTCGCACTGAATTAATTTACACACTAGTCAAGTTGTGGAAAAGAATTATGACCAATAGAATGAATCATGAGAAAGAAGAAACAGAACCAAAAATAAAACTCCAAAAACAAAAGAGAGAAAAAAAAGGGGGGGAGGAAAGGTGAGCATAAAGTGTGCCTCCATACTTCAAAGTTCTTTCTCTGGATGTAGATAGTACTCTCCATCGAGAGTCCTTTGGAGTTGCCTTTGAACCTTGTGTTGCTGAGAAGAGCAAAGTCTGTCAGGGTTAGTCCTCGCACAGTCCATATATCTGTGAGTGGCTCTGCTCCGCTCACTCAGAATTATGTCGTGTAGGTTTTTCCAGGTTGTTATGAAGTCCGTATCTTCCCCATTTCTTATAGCACAACAGTATTCCATTACCTTCATATACCACAGCTTATTCAGCCATTCCCCAATTGATGGGCATCCCTTTGATTTCCAATTCTTTGCTACAACAAAAAGAGCCGCTATAAATATTTTTGTACGTATGGGTCCTTTTCCCACTTGTGTGATCTCTTTGGGATACAGCCCTATAAATTACTATTGAATTGCCATTGTAAATAACAATAGTATTGACAGCTAGCATTCCTGTAACACTTTAAGGTTTGTGAAGAGTTTTACAAATATATTTTATTGGATCCGCACAACCCTGGGAGATAGCGGCTATTATGATGCGCATTTTACAGATGAGGAAACTGAGGCAGCAGAGGGGGAAGTGACTTGCCCTGGGTCACACAACTGGGAAGTGTCTAAGGCTAGACTTGAACTCGGGTTTTCCTGATTCCAGGTCCAGCCCTCTGTGTCATCCAGATGCCTGTGAGTATTTAATAAATGCTTATTGCTAAAGCTCATTTCGTCACACTATGGAGTCCCCAAAGAAGTTCATTGTGTGACAAGCCTGGGAAGGTGGACTGGAGCCAGACTAAAAAGGCTTCGAATGCTAAGACATGCCAAGACAAGAATGTGGAGGGTGTCCTTGAGGCCACAGTGCCCAGAGTTTCCTGATCAAGTCTGGGCTTTAAGAAGATCATGAGGAAGCTCTGTGAGGGATGGAGGGGCAAGGGGAAAGAGGGCACTCAGTGAGGCCTTGTGAGAGCGTAGGCGATGGGCTGAATGAAGGCGTTGGCGAGGGAAGGGGGAAAGTGAGGGAGCGATGGTGTGAAGGGAGGATGCTCCCTGGCCTCCCCCCGGAACTCTTCACACAGCCCTTACTCTGCTTCTTCACTGGAATGTTCTCCTTTTGTGTCTTCAGGATTTTAATGTTAGAGGAGCCCCTTCCTTCCTCAGCCAGGTTTTCTTGGATATTTCATAGACTTTCTTTACTTCTTCATCCTTAACAATAGTTGCTGACCCATAAACTCCAACTGTTTTCATCACGGTCTTTTTGCAAACGTTTATTGTCATGAGTGCTTCCAAGATGGGATGAGTAGGTATCTCCTGAAATGCTATTTCTTTTAGTCTTTTGCCTCACAAAACCAGCTCAGCCAACTCCTTTATTTGCCTCTACAAGGAGAACCTGTGAGCCATCCTTCCATTTAGCTGAAACACATCATCTAGCTTCAGGCTTCTATCAGGAATGTCAGGACTGATACAATTCACTTCCTCTGCTAGGATGTCCACTCATCAGTTACTGAGTAAGGATCTCAAATGTGTACGCACTTAACAAATGCCTGTAGACCCAACAATTGACTCATAGAACCAACACAGAAAAACTTCATAGACATTTCATCCTTGTGCTCCTCCTCGGTCCCTTCTCTGCCATCACTAGAGAAGGCTGAGAATGTGCATGGCCAGCCTTCTCTCTGTGTCATCGGGCTTTCTCCCCCAGACCCAGTCTGGCGTCAGGACGATACTCAGAGCCTCGGATGACCCAGTGGCACCTCCACGCCACTGTCAAACCCAAATCTGACTTAACAGAAGGGGACGTATTATAATAGGGTCAAATATAAAGTTGTATAATATAAAGTCAAAAATTATGTGCACAAATTCAAGATAGGGTGGAATTGTGGTTTTAGTGTACTGTAGGCTCGCCATGAGATCAGTTAGAGAAATCTTTAAATGCAGAACAAGGGGCTAATAGTCCACCTGGCACCCCAGCCTGCTCAGACAGCGCTTGCTAGGAATCTGGCTGCTAACAGGGGAAGGCAGATGAGGGGTAGACTGGAATGTGTCTTCAGAGGGCATTGGGAGAGCAGTATGTCTTGGAAAGTCACTGAGAAGCTGTGGCAATCCAGAGGGATGCTGAGGGGGCTTCAAAACCATACCAAACTAGGATGAGTTGGAGCTTCCTGGAGAACTCTTCAGGCAAACATGATTACTGTCTTCAGATATCTGAACAGCTGCCATATGGAGAAGGAGTTATATACATTCTCTTAGCTCCATAAGGCAGAACTTTGTTGAATTTTATGAAGAGGTTTGAAACTTCTGAGGGCTAAAAAGCACTTTCAGACAGTCTGTAGCTTCCATTTCCCACAAAATCTGTATTTCCCATTAGCACAAACAAGCAGTGGATCCATTTTCCCAGGGATTACGCTTACAACTCAAGGAATAAAATATGATTTTAAATTAAATGAACGAGTGATTACAACATAATGTCTAATTAACTACCCTTACTTTCAAAACTAGCCATAGAAATGAGAGAAAAATCAGATGTTCATTGAGTAGAGGCTGAAACAATACCTGTTGTCTTCTAAGGAACCGCAGTAAGCCTTTAATAAAGGTGTGTTACACTTCTTCAGCATTGCCTATTAAATAAAAATTTTAAGATTACAATGCATAAATACTAGTAATAAATCAAGAACGAGCTACCATTATCTTAGTATAGATCCAATTCTTCCTTCACATTTTGGGAGAGACGATCTCCTCAAAGGGTTAATAATTTCTTGTGCCCGTTCTACCCTGATAAACACTCCATACAAAGAAGTAACACTCTCAGCGAGCTAACTTTGCAAAAGCCTGTTTTTCAGCACATCTGGTATCGTATTCGACCCTCCCCCAGTCACCAGGACCCTGTTAGAGCACGAAATAGAAACGAATGATCAAACACTCCCCATCCCTTGTCTGCGGCTTTCTTCCTACCACCCTGCGCACCTTATTCCCTTGTATGGTGAAACAAACAGCAAACCCTGTTGCTGGGTAGATTTTCGTGAGATAGACGGCGCCCCCTTGAAGCCCAGCCAATGGGATGAAGGGGGAGAGGCCTCGCGTTAGCGATAAAAGGCTGAGGGTGCGGCTTCCAGCTGCTCTGAGCAATGAGGGGCGGTTCTGTTTCTCGAGAGAAAGTAATGAACTCCTTTCTGCTTGCAAGGTATGGAGGTCCTTGTCTTGGTTAATTTGAGTAGTGGTCTTTGTCTCACACAAAACCAGAGCTCCAAATGACTCCTCTCCAATCGTTCCCTAGGGGTCTGTGCTTTCTTACTTTAATGGAGCGCAGGGCATCACAGATAATAAAAATCTGGCTTATAGTTCAGTGGCCAAAGCATCGCAGCAGCTCCTTCATGCAAAAGCCAGGGTTGTTGTTTCTGTTGTTTTATTTTAGGGAAACTTTGTAACATTCACAGAAGAAGGCGGAAAGAAAAGAAACACGTGTCTCGAGCTTCTAGCAATATTCTTCTCTGGTCTCAGTGTCAGCTCTTCTGAAAAGGCTGTAGACCTTCGTTTGCCAAAGCTGCCACTGTAACTCTGTCCATGTCAGAATGCGTCCCGCCGCTTCCTATAGGAAACATCCAGGCTGAGTTCTGACTGACCAAGCAACCACAGCCCAAGTTCTCTGACTTGATGCCAGGGAGCGTGTGCCCCAGGTGCGTTCTCTAACCCTAAATGTGTGCTAGCCCTGTAAAAGGGAGGGGGCATTCAGGCCTGAAGCCAGTTGGTATTTTACTTTCTTTACTCTGTTTCAAAGCCTTAATCACTATGGGGATATAGCGTAAGAGGAAACAACAGCTTGACAGTCAGAGGGCCTGGGTTCAAATCATACCTATGTCCTCTATTACTCAATCTGACAGTGGGAAAAAAATCAGTTGGGTCTCTGGACCCCAGACTTCATTTACAGTGAGTGCCCATTCCTCATCTATAAAATGAGTAGGCAGGATTAAATTCTATGTGGGGCCCTTCCCAATTCTAAATCTGCTATTTAGAACAACCATGTCTCCAACTCTACTATTGAAAACCTCCCAAGAAGCTTTCCCTGACACACTTGGTCAAAAGGCACCTTCTTTTTGCCTCAGACAGCACTCTGCCGCTCTGACATTCGGGCCACGTTCTGTTCAGCCCCTTCTCTTTTTCTATCGTTTTTGGTTCGGACCTGCGCTTCCACTAGTCCATAGAACTCTATGAGCAGAAACTCCTTCTACTGATGGGTAATGGAAACTCATACATAACGAAGTCTTCGACTGGAGGGCTGATCTACTCGGCGACAGGCTCAGGTGTTCAGAGGGAAAACTTGAAGCCAGGTCTTGTGGACACCGAGGGCGGTTTGCTCTTCAGTACACCGTCCTGCTCCACTTCCTCCTAGACCCCCTCCTACTTGTCTGGCACTCCATCTCAGTGTCTCCTTTGCTGGATCTTCATCCAGCACCATGGCTGCCCGCCACGGTGCAGTCCTGGGGCTTCTTCTTTTCTCCCTGTCAGTTCTTAACCATTATCAGGTCATAGCTGCCTTTGCCAGCCCAGGGGGATCTACGGACCCCTCACAGAGTCATATTTTCAAATGCACAAAACAATACACGTAAGATAACAAAGGAAGCCAATTATACTGAAATAGCCATTATACCGAAACCAAATACATTTGAAATTATAGAGCCTATTAATTATATCTGAAATGATCGAAGTATTTGTTTAAGTTCCCAAAGACTTCAGGTTAAGAACCCCTGCTGGACACGCCTCCTTTTGGCCATCTCTCACAGATTTAACAATGGTATCTACACCAGTGGTTTCCCAGATCTCATCTCGAGCCCTCATCTCTCTCCTGAGCTCATGTCACTCAGCCTTAAGGACATCTCACATCGGATGTCTACTGGCAAGTCAAACTCGTGTCCAAAACAGAACTCGTTCTCTTTCTCCCCAATCCTTCCCTTTTCCCACCTTCCCCAGCATTGCTGAGGGATCTCCGTCCTCCTGGTTATGCAGGCCTGGGTAACACTTTCCATTCTCAGTCCTACTGGCCCTCTGACTGTCATTTCTGCTTTCCCACCATCTCTCCCACGTGTCGCCTCTCCATTTGCATGACGCTAGTTGAGGCCGTGACCACCTCTATTCCTGCCTGGCATTTTCTAGCTGGTCTCATGGCCTCCTCTGGTCACTTTTTCCCAGGGGTCGCTCTCCTCTCCCCAGAGAGCTCCAGTAACTTCCTAGTAAGAGCTAACATCTCTACAGAACTTACTATGTGCCCAGTGTTGTGCTAAGTGTGCCATAATCACTATTTCATTTGGTCCTCACAACAACCCTGGAAGGGAAAGGAGGTGCTGCTATTATCCCCTTATGGATGAGGAAATTAAGACAAACAAGCTAAGTGACTTGCCCAGGGTCACCCAGGAATTCCATTCAAAGCCTCTGTTTCATATTTCAAGCTCTTCATAACCTGTCCCCTTCCTACCAGCTACACTGGCCCACTTGCCTTTAACACCGTGCTACATCTCCCACCTCTGTGTCTTTGTCCTTACTGTCTCCCACATCTGGGACACTCTGCCCCATCACCTCCACACCTTCATTTCCCATGTCCTTCAAGGACTTTCTGGGTGCCCTCAGCCACGAATGCTTTCTTCTTTCACATTATTTTCCATTCACCCTGTATATAGCTTTACCTACCTGGCTATTAATAAGTTGTACACTCCTTGGAACCTGGGCCTGTTTTTGCCTTTCTTCGCACCTACCACGTTAGCTTAGCAAAGTAAGTAAACACTTGGTAAATGCCCGTTGAGTGACCAGGCGCCCATGTGCTGTTCCCCTCTAACTCCCCTCTAACACCATCGGGTCCCTGAGAGCTGGGGGCTGTGTGCATTGGGGCATCCTTCAGCATCTAGCGTGATGCATTTGTACAGTTGCTTAAGATCTGCTCTCTGCAGGAAGGAAAGAGCTAAATGTGCGAGCTCCTCTGTTTTTCCCTTCTACTTCCTTCCTGTTAGTCCTTGTCTATTTGTTTTCTGGAAGGGAAGCGAAAACAAAATGCTCAGACTCTCATTCCTACCATTCTCTATTAGCCTGGATTTCAGTCCAATATATAGTAAATACCACACTATTTAGTCATCCAGCCCTACATAAATGTCTTAGATCTGTGAAACATGGTGAATAATAACATCGGAGAACAGTACTATGAAATGGCTTTATGATTTCTGAAAATTACCTTTAAAGGATCCACAAGTTCTAGAGTGTGCTTTAGGTAAATTAAATTTGTTATCTTTGATTCAGCTGCTTTAACCTATTGGGGAAAAACACAAATACAGTTGGTTCAACAATATTTAGCATGGAAATATTTTTGCTCATCAATATTATAAATGTTATAATATCATATTTACAAAATATTATAAATACTGTAAATTTTTCAAAAATCATTTAAAGTTACTCTAGAGAAGGTCCCTAGGGCAGTGTGGTGAGAAAAATGCTGTCTTGAAAATCTAATACTAAGAAAATTAAATCCAGGTGAACTCCCAACTATATTCTAATTTCAATTCTGAGACTTTTAAGAAAATTCCTCCACAAAGTCCTACTCCAGTGTTCTACTGCATAAAGGTGACCTTAGGAGCTAAAAGTCTACACCCAGTTCTATCAGGTTGTACAATTCTGGAATTACTATGACCACTGTCTTGCCAGCATTCTGAGGCTATTTTCTGAAGACAAACTGAGCTATTTACAAATAGGCTTCTGATTAGGGGGCTGGCCACTTGGTGAAGTCATCACTCATGGTAACCCATGAAACAGAGAAGAACACAAAATAGTCCTTAGTGCCATGCAGCTCTCTCCCACTTATGCAGCTGGGTAGAGTAGTAGAAAAAGGTACAGATGTTTATAAAAATCAGGCTTTAGTAATAACCATCAGTAAAATTTAACTTAGTCACCGGCATCATAAATGTGAGCTGCATGTCCTACTACTACTAGAGGAATGGAATCTTATCGACCTTGACATTCTCTCTAGAAAGGATTGTTAGTTCTCATTAATGTTAATCTATGCTTTAAAGACCCTTTATTAAATGTAATTTTTATTGTATTATTGTTAGTAAAAGAAATATTTAATATTTCTGCTTCTGTGCTTTTCTTTGTGAGGTTTTTATGCCAGAAGGCATGATCAGCTTTTGTGAGGGTCTCTTTTTATTTCCATTCAGTATTCTCCAGAGGTCTATCATGTCTAAATATTCTAAAATTCTATTCATTTCATTAATTTCTTTCTTTTTTATTTTAGAGTTAGATCTGTCTAGGTCTGAGAAGGATAACATGAGGCCCCCACTATGAAATACTACTATATTTCCTTCATGAACTTTTCTTTAAGAATTTAAATCCCATGCTATTTCATGTAGAGATGTACAGTTTGATATCAATTCACTGTCTATGGTAATTTTAGCAAAGGGTAGATTCCTTATTTATCTCCTTTAATTAGGTCTGGTTTCGCTTTTGCTTTTGCAAGATTTCTGTTGTTACCCTTGCCCTTTTTTACTTCAGCAGAAGAGTAACAGACTCTGCTCCAACTCTTATTTCAACTCTGTGTGTCTTTCTACTTCAAGTGTGTTTCTGGTAAACAACTGACTACTGGGTTCTGGCTTCTATCTGCAATCTCCTTTCACTCTGCTGTCCTCTTCCCGTTTGTGAGTTCATCCTATTCACATTCACAGTTACAACTGCTAACTGTGTTTAATTTTTCTTCTCTTTTCCCCTATCTTCTCTTTTACTTCTGACTACTGAGTCCATTAATTTGTGCTTTCTCTTATTCTTGCCTCCCCTTTTCCTTTCTGATTCCCTATTGGGTTAGATGAATTTCTGTCCCCAATTGTATGTATGTGTATTCTCCCCTCTTTTAACAGTTCAGATGAGAGTGAATTTCAAATGCTGCTTGCTCCACCCCTGCAACTGTCCTTCTGCTGCACAAACTTTTCCATGCATAACTCCATTCATGAGATAAGTTTATCCCTCCTTCCTCACCTTCCCAGGGCAATCCTCTACCTCACCCTTCCTTCTTTTGAGATCATGTAAAAATAATGGAATCATACCCAGACCCTCTCATCAGACTCCCTCAAAGACTCCTCATGATGATAAAGATCTGAGGGGTTACAGGCAACTCTGCTCTGTGTGACAATGTAAGCAGTTTAACCTTCTTTATTCCCTTAGGATGGCTTGCTCACCTTTATGTCTGTATGCTTCTCTTGAATCCTGGGTTTATACTTCCTTCTCGCCTCTGGTCTTTTCATCAGTGATGCTTGGAAGCTATCTTATTTCACTACAAGTCCATTTTTTCCCTTGTAGTAGTACCCTCAGTTTTTCGAGGTTGGTTATTCTTGGTAATAAGCCTAGCTGTTTAAATTCCTAGCCTTTGGCTTCTGGAAAATCATATTCCAAGCTTTCCAATTCCTTATTGCAGTAGATCACAAATTTTCTATGATCCCAACTATGGCTCCACAGTATTTTATTTCCTTCTGCCTACAATTCTTTTTCCTAGACCTGGGAGCTCTTTATTTTGGCTACAGTATCCCTGAAGTTTTCACTTTGGGGTTCCTTTGAGGAGCAGGGCAGTGCACTCTTTCGATTTCTTCTTTGCCCTTTCATCTAAGAGCCCTAGGCAGTTCATTTTTAAGATTTCTTGAAATACAGTGCTCAGAACCCTTTGTTTGTTTATGGTTTTCAGGTGAGTCCAATAATCTGAAATCATCTCTCTCCTCAACATGTTTTCCAGGTCAATAGTTTTTCCTATTAGATATTTTATGTTCTCTTCAGTAAAGTTTGCACCTATACTTTCTTCAGTAAGGTTTGCATCTCTTTTACTAAGCTGTTAATTCACTTTTCATAAGTTTCTTCCATGGTTCTCATTAGTTTTTTGTTTTTTAACAATTTTGTAGCTTCTTTAACTCTTCTAGGTATTCCTGTTGGGCTTGTGCCCAGTCTGCATTTTTTTTTGAGGTTTTGTTTGTGGTTGTTTTCAAGTTATTTTCTTCTGTCTCTTAAACTCCCTGTCACCGTATGGTCAGTTTCTTTCATTTGCTACTTTTTCTGCCCACTTGGCTCTGCACAGTTAGGGGTGAGGGGCATGGAGTGCCTGGCCTGAGCTTCTGTCCCATTACATCCTTCTGCTGCTTTCATAGCTCAGTCTGGTGGCCTGGAAGTTTTCACTGCTCCTGAATTAGTGAGAACAGCTCGGTGGGACAGTAGATAGATCACTGGGTTTGGAATCAGGAAGACTTCTTCATGAGTTCAATTTCAGTGTCAGACACTTACTGGTTGTGTGACCTTGGGTAAATCACTTAACCCTGTCTGCCTCATTTTTTTTTACTTGCTTTTTTTCATGCTTTTTTTTAGCCTATGTTTTCTTTCACACCAGGACTAATACAGAAATATATTTTGTATGATTGTACATGTATAACCTATACCAAATGGCCTGGTGTCTCAGGGAGAGGGGAGCAGAGGGAAAAAGATTAGAACTCAAAATTAAAAAAAAATAAATGTTAAAAACTGTTTTTACATGTAATTGGGGAAAATGAAATATTATTTTTTTAAAGTTATAATTAAAAGTTTCTATTTCTCATGCTGGTAGCCCCTAGGATACTAGCATATCTGTTTGTTAGTGTTAAGCCCCACAAGTTAAATTGGTACAATCCCCAAAAGATATGTCATTTGTCCTCGCCTCTCCTTGTGCAATTAGAGGAGTTTCTAATCTCTTCCAAGGAGACAGCAAGTCTGGTAGTTTTGATCCTCTCACAAAGATTACAAGGGGCAGATGTGTCCTATAAAACAATTTACATTCCTTAATTGTCAGAGAAGTGGGGTTACTGGACTCGTGGGTGCTAGCCAGCCATCCTTAATGTAACCAATCATGTTGTATCTTCCCTCCTCCCTCCACACAATGCTATCTGCCCTGTAATCAATTACATTGCCTTCCCCACCCACCCAAATCTGGTCTTTGTTCTCTTGTATTTCCCAAAACGATAGGAAGGCTAATAAGCTGCTGTTTCAACAATCCAGCTAGCAGCTTCTGTGGGGGTGCAAGATCCACCCACAGCCAGCACCCAAAAAGCTGCCAACAGAACAAGTTCTTTTGATCTGCTTTAATAAGGAAAGCAAGGTGATGGGGTTGACAAGCTTACTTTAATTCAGCATACAAATATCATTCACCTAGTTCAGGGGAAAAAGCCAGCACCCTGAACTTCAGAGCAAATTACAAACAAATTACAAACATCAACAGACAGACCCAATACAATTCATAGTTAGCAACATCTAGGTTCAGCCCGGGAGCTCAGAACAAGGGCTGGCCCAGAGTCACGGGCGCCACCACTGCTGCGGCAAAGAGCTCCAAAGAAGAGGAGGTCAACCCCTGGTTTTTATATCTTTCTCAGTGTCAGGAGTGAGTCACACATGCGACTCACCCACGTGACTTAAAATCGTCACAAAGAGAGGGACTTAAACCCACGTGGTCTAAGAGCCTCTGCTGTCCCAGACATGTAAACTAGGCCCTGCCTGGAGTTAGCCCTACCTTGGGCCCCACCTTAGTTGCCAATCCACACCCACATAGGTTTTACACCTAATAGGGGTTTGGGCCTGGGGCTTAGCACTTAGTAAGATTCAATGAAATAGCTGAATTACTCAACAAAAACAAAAGCCAAACTCTTCAAGGGCACTTGCTGAACTAAGTGCTAAGGAGCCCATTTTGCTTACCAACACAGCTGTACCTCATCTTTGACTGTCCACAGAGGCCACTGACCCAATTTACTGGTTACCACTAGCCTAATAAGGAATGATCATGCTCGGAACCTTGTCTCTCAGTTTACCTTAATTTTACAAATGATATCTCCTATCAAAAAGGAGGTAAATTCAAAACGCAGAAAGAGACAGATATTTCCAGACATGGAATGGAATTTGGTTTTCTGTATGTTTGTAATAAGCGTTTTCTTTTTTTTTAAATGCTCAACTGGGTAGGGAGAAGGTAGTGAGAAGTACAGATTAAACACTTATAAAAATAAGTAAATTAAAAATTCTAAAAGAAATGAAGCTTTATCAATAGTTAATAAATGGATTGACACTAGCAGCCTCAGTCTATTTCTGTAGTAATAACACATTATATACAATATTCAAGGTATCTTGAGGGATTCAACTAAATGGAGGGATAGGTCATTATTTTGTTCATTTAAGCAAACTGTGTGCCCAGTTAGGTGCATTTATATACTATACTGTCTAGTTTAAGCTAAATTGAGCCTCAGAAAATGGACAAGTGGCTTAAAAAGAATCCTGGAAAGACAAACAGAATGAAGACAATATGAATAATGTGAACACAAGTGAACAAGAACATGTCCGTGCTACCACTCCTCCTGCTACAATAGTTTTAAAATGTAGTATCTAATCAAGTCTGAAAGTTGGCCAAAATATCTGGAATTATCATGAAGATTTAAAATATGCATTTCTATCCACTATCACCATCAATGCATCTCCTTTGTGGTGGCAAAGAAATGGAAACTAAGGGGATGCCTATCAATTAAGGAATGACTAAACAAGCTGTGACATATGATTGTGATAGAATACTATTGTGCTAGAAGACATGACAAGCAGGATGATTTCAGGAAAACCTGGAAAAAGATTTACATGAACTGATGCATGGTGAAGTGAGAAGAACCAGAATAACATCATACGCATTTTTAAATGTTATGTTACATCAAATCTCAAAAATGAAGGGGATTTTTATTTTTACAATAAAAATAAATATTACTAATGAAATACCTATAAACAATAAGGTTGGGGATTTGGTTGTGTAATAAGAGACTGAAGCTGTATTTCCGATTGAGAGATACATTTCGGAAATGGCTCACTCTGAAACAAAAGAAACAAGAATTCGCCCCACACCAGGAACTTGCGGAGCTCACTTAGGTCATCCTCAAGTTTTACCTGATCATGCAATTTGACCTTCAGACCCAAGAGAGGAGAGAAGTTTTATGTCACTTAGCAGGCAGCGTGACACAGTAAGAGGTGGATGCTTACGATTACAATACAAAGAGAAGAATCTTATTGGTTTGTCTTCAGATGGCCAGAGAAGAGAAGGTGAGGATACAATTATTGAGGGACATGAATGGTGTGTGTGTGACATTTTAGATATGATCTGAGCTTCTACCTTTGATAAGAGCTTCTTGTTTATGCACGGCACTTTAATATTTCTAAAGCATTATCTTTACAGCCACCTTCTAAATAGACAGGTGTGAAAAAGGGAGCTTCTGAGAGCTTAACTCAACCATGACCATGGCTGGTGAAACATATCCTGATTCTGCCCAGCAGCATGTCTCTCCATAAAGCCTCTCGGCATCCCCAGTGGCACACCACACATAATAAGGCATATTTGTGACTCTGTTACCACCTCCAGGGAAGTACACAAACATATCTATTCATCCTTTCTCTCTCTTCTGACTCCTATGCGTATCTTCCCCACAGTTTTCCCTGGGTTTCATCCAACAAGCCTAATGTCTTCCTGTAAGCCCCCTGAAATAAGAGGGCACTGCTGCAGCACAGAGGCTGTTTCTGCTATCCCATGCTTTTGCTAGGCAATCATACCACATCTTTTTCCAGTAAAAAAAAAATGTATCTTTTGCAGCACTTTTGACTTAGAATTAACTGCTGCTAACGTCCTTCAGTCTGCTTAGATCTATTGTGCATCTCTCTACTCCCCTGAGTTGCACCGCAATTTTGATTCAGTGTAGATGGCAGTATTCTAAAAGTTGTACCCTCTGTCATCCCTCCTCTCTCACTAATCTTCAATTGCTCCTTGTCTACTGACTGCTTCGCTACTGTCTACAAACACTCCCGTGTCTCCCTCATCCTCAAAATTCCTCACTTGATCCATCCCTACCTGGCTTCCCTTTCAAGGCTGAATTCCCTGAGAAGACTGTCCACAATTGGTGCCATCCCCTTTCCTTCCTCTCACTCTCTGGGGTCTGGCTTCCAACCTTATCCTAATCTCTCTGAAGTTACCAATCACCTCTTAATCACCAAATCAAATGGCCTAACTCTCTCTCTCTCTCATCCTCCACATCCAACCTGTTGCCAAGTCTTGTGATTCTGCCTTTAGAACATCTCTCTCATCCACTCCTTCTCACCACCCTGGTACAGGCCTACCCCTAGGCTTGTGTGGAGTGTCCAGAAGGACTGGCACCTCTGATGTGATGGCTGCCAAGCCCTTTTCAGAGCTGCTTTCCACCTTTGGTGTCCATCTGCCACCCAGCTCTCACCTGTGGCTCCAAGAAGCTATAGCACTTTTGTCAGATAGTGAGTTCTTATGTCAGAAGCTGGAGTCTTTGGGTCTATTAAACAGTAGATTTAATACTGCATCTTGTGTACCTAACCTACTCCACTGATCTACCACTCTATAATACCAAATAGTTTTTATGGCTGCCACTTTATAATACAATCTGGTATGCCTAGGCCACCTTCTTTTGCATTTTTTTATTAATTCCCTTGATATTCTTAACCTTTTGTTCTTCCAGATAGATTTTGTTATTATTTTTTCTAGCTGTATAATTTTTAGTAGTTTGATTGGTATGGCATTGAATAAGTAAATTAATTTTCATTTTCATTATATTAGCTCAGCACTACTCATGAACAACTGATATATTTTCCAGTTGTTTAGATCTGACTTTAGTTGTGTGAAAAGTGTTTTGTAATTATGTTTATGTAATTCCTGGTTTTGTCTTGGCAAGCAGACTCCCCAATATTTTATATTGTCTACAGTTATTTTAAATGGCATTTCTCTTTCTATTTTGTTCTTGGGCTTCGTTGGTAATATATGGAAATGCTGGTGATTTGTGTGGGTTTATTTTATAAACTGCAATTTTGCTAAAGTTAATTATTTCAAGTAGTTTTTAGTTGGTATACTATACCATCATATCATCTGCAAAGGGTGATGGCTTTCCTCACTGCCTAGTTTAATTCCTTCAATTGCTTTTTCTTCTCTTATTGCTAAAGCTAACATGTCTAGTAAAATATTGAATAATAGTGGTGATAATGGGCATCCTTGTTTCACCCCTGATTTTATTGGAAAGGCTTCTAGCTTATCCCCATCACAGATAATGCTTGTTGAAGGTTTTAGATAGATAGTACTTATCATTTTAAGGAAAAATCCTATTGCTTTCTACTCCTATGCTTTCTGGTATTTTTAATAGGAATGGGTGCTGTATTTTGTCAAAAGCTTCTTCAGCATCTATCGCGATAATCATATAATTTCTATTGCTTTTGTTATTGGTATGGTCAATTATGCTGATAGTTTTCCTAATATTGAGCCAGTCCTGCACTCCTGGTATAAATCCCACCAAGTCATAGTGTATTATCCTCATGATAATTTGTTGTAGTTTCTTTGCTAATATTTTATTTAAAATTTTTGCATCAATATTCATTAGAGAAATTGGTCTATAATTTTCTTTCTCTGTTTTGGCTATTTTTGATTTAGGTATCAGAACCATGTTTGTGTCATAAAAGGAATCTGGTAGGACTCCTTCACCTATTTTTCCAAATAGTTTATATAGTATTAAAATTAATTGTTCCTTAAATGTTTGGTAGAATTCACTTGTAAATCTATCTGGCCCTGGAGATTTTTTCTTAGGGAGCTAAGTGAAGAATTCTTCAATTTCTTTTTCTAAAATGGGGTAATTTATTTTATTTCCTCTTCTGTTATGCTGGTAATCTATATTTTTGTAAATATTCATCTATTTCAGTGAGATTGTCAGATTTATTGGCATACAGTTGGGCGAAATAGCTACTAATTAGTGTTTTAATTTCCTCTTCATTGGTGGTGAAGTTTCAGTTTCATTTTTTGATACTGGTAATACGGTTTTCTTTTTTTTTTAAATCAAATCAACCAAAGGTTTATCTATTCTATTGGTTTTTCCATAAAACCAGCTTTTAGTTTTATTTATTAGTTCAATAGTTCATTTTAATTTTATTAATCTCGCCTTTGAATTTTAGAATTCTACTTTGGTGTTTAATTGGGTATTTTTAATTTGTTATTTTTCTAGCTTTTTTAATTGCATGACCACTTCATTGATCTCCTATTTCTCTGTTTTATTCATGTAAACATTTAGAGATATGAAATTTCCCCTAAGTACTGCTTTGTCTGCATCCCATAAATTTTGGTATATAGACTCATTTATTGTCATTTTCTTTGATGAAATTGATTGTTTCTGTGATTTGTTGTTTGATACACTTATTTTTTAGAATTAAATTTTTTAGTTTCAAATTAGTTTTTAGTCTATCTTTCCATGGGCCCTTATTACATTTAATTTTTATTGCATCATGACCTGATAAGGTTGTGTTTGATATTTTTGCCTTTCTGCATTTGATTGTGAGGTTTTTATGCCCTAATGCATGGTGAATTTTTGTGTAGGTGCTATGTACCGCTGAGAAAAAGGTATATCCCTTTCTGTCCCCATTCAGTTTTCTCCAGGGTCTATCATAACTAACTTTTGTGAAATTCTATTCACCTCCTTAACTTCTTTCTTGTTTATTCTGTGGTTAGATTTATCCAGTTCTCGAAGGTCAAGGATGAGGTCTCCCACTAGTATACTGTTGCTCTCTATTTCTTCTTGTAACTCATTTAACTTTTCCTCTAAGAATTTGGATGCTGTACCACTTGGCGCATGTATGTTTTGAATTGCTATTATTTCATTGTCTATGGTACTTTTTAGCAAGACATAGTTTCCTTCCTTGTCTCTTTTAATTAGATCTATTTTTGCTTTTGCTTTGTCTGAGATCAGGATTGCTACTCCTGCTTTTTTTTTACTTCAGCTGAAACATAATACAGTCTGCTCCAGCCTTTTACTTAACTCTCTGTGTGTCCCTCTGCTCCAAAAGCGCTTCTTTTAAACAATATATTGTAGGACTCTGGTTTTTAATTCACTCTATTTGCTTCCGTTTTATGGAAGAGTTCATCCCATTCACATTTAGTTATGATTAATAACTGCGTATTTCCCTCCATCCTATTTTACCCATTTATACTCTTCTCTCTCTCCTTTCACTCAGTCCCTCCTCATTAGTGTTTTGCTTCTGACTATGCCTCCCTCAATATGCACTCCCATCTATTATTTCTCCCCTTTTCTTTTCTCCTTCCCCTCCTACTTCCCTATACAGTAAGAAAGATTTCTTTACTCAACTTAGTGCGTGTTATTCCCTTTTTGAGCCAAATCCAATGGCAGTAAAGGTCAAACAATGCTCACCCCTCCCTTCTTTCCCTCTGCTGTAAGAGGTCTTCCATGCCTCCTCATGTGACACAATTTAATCCCGTTCTGCCTCCTCCTTTCTCCCACTACAATTCTTTTTTTTTTTTGTCACTCCTTAATAAAATGTATTTTTATCATTACTTAAAAGTCAACTTATAGCCACACCCTGTATCTAAGTATACTCCCTCTAACTGCTCTAATAGAGATACAGTTCTTAAGAGTTACAAGTATTATCTTCCCATGCAGGGATGTAAACAGTTTAACCTTACTGAATACCATAGGGCTTTTTTTTTTCTTTCCTGTTTACCTTGTTATGCTTCTCTTAAGTCTTGTATTTGAAGATCAAAATTTCTGTTTAGCTCTGGTCTTTTTATCAGGAAGTTTGAAGGTCCCCTATTTCACTGAATTTCCATCTTTTCTCCTGAAAGATTGTGCTCAGTTTTGCTGTATAGTTGATTCTTGATTGTAATCCAAGCTCCTTTGCCTTCTAGAATATCATATGCCAAACACTCTGATCCTTTAATATAGAAGCTGCTAAGTTCTGTGTAATCTTGAATGCAGCCCCTTGATGTTTGAATAGTTTCTTTCTAGCTGTTTGCAATTATTTTCTCCTTGACCTGGTAATTCTGGGATTTGGCTACGATATTCCTCAGAGTTTTCACTTTGGGATCTCTTTCAGGAAGTGATTCATGTATTCTTTCAATGACTACTTTACTCTCTGGTTCAAAGATATCAAGGCAGTTTTCCTTGATAATTTCTTGAAAGATGCTGTCCAGGCTCTTTTATTATCATGGCTTTCAGGTAGTCCAATAATTCTTAAATTATCTCTCCTAGATCTATTTTCTATGTCACTTGTTTTTCCAAACATTTTCTTTTTTTTTTCATTCTTTTGATTTGTTTTGACTGATTCTTTTTTTAATTGTTCATTTAGTATTTTGTCTCCAGTTACATGTAAAAGCAATTTTCAACATTCGTTTTTAAAACTTTGAGTTCCAAATTTTCTCACTTCCTCCCTCTCCCCCGCACTCCCCATTGAGATGGCAAGCAATTCAATATAGATTATACATGTGTAGCCATGCAAAACATATCCATAATAGTTACGTTGTAGCAGAAAGCACAGACAAAAAAACTCAGGAAAAATAAAGTCAAAAAATGCTCAATATGTATTTGGACACCATCAGTTCTTTCCATAGGGAGGGGCAGCATTTTTCATCACAAGTCCTTCGGAGCTGTGTTTGCCTGATTCTCATCGGCTCATAGAGCCCTCAGCGTCCACTTGCCCAATTCTGATTTTTCAGGAAGTATTTTCCTCAGTTAGTTTTTGTGCTTCCTTGTCCATTTGGCCAATTCTACTTTTAAAGGAGTTCTTCTCTTCAGTGGATCCTCCCCCACCCCCATTTTACAATTCTTTTTTTTTTTAAGGAATTGTTTTCTTCAGTCAACTTTTATGCTTTCTTTTCCAAGCCACTGATTCTTTTTTCATAGCTCTGTTGCGTAACTCTCATTTCTTTTTCCAACTTTTCTTCTGCCACTCTTACTGGATTTTTAAAATCCTTTTGGAGCTCTTCCAAATGTACTTTCTGGGCTCAAGACCGATCCAATTCCCCTCTGAGGCATTCTGATGCTGTCTTCCTCTTCTGAGTCTGGGTCTACATCTTCCCTGTTGCCACAGCAGCTTTCTTTGGTCACAGTTCTTTTTTCTCCTCATTTTTACAAGTCGAGCTCTGCTCCTGGAGCGCAGGGGACACCATCGCAGGCTCCTTGCGTCGGGGGTGAGGGACCCCGTCACTGTCTTTCTGCACCAGGGCCTAGGGGGCCGGCGGCCTGCCCGCTGCTCCGGGGTGACCCAGCTTAGTCATGCCTGTGGTGCTCTGGGTTCTGGGGCTGGAGGCATAAGCCAGGACCAAGAGGCTGATCTATGCTGTGGGTAAGAGTCTCCCACTAGCTTGCCCTAACGCCACCTGCACTGGCTGCGCTCTCTTTTCACCTAACTGAAGTCCTTCTGAGTTATCTCAAACTAGAACGTTGTTTCACTTGTCTTTTTGTAGGTTCTGTGGATCTAGGATCTGTCTAGGGGCTGGATTTAATGTTGTTTCCAAGGGAAATTGGGGAGAGTTCAGGCAACTTCCTGGTTTCTCTCTATCATGGAGGCTGTGCCATCCCCCTCCCCACCTCCACTTTTTAACTCACACATTACTGAATAAAGTTAAAGAAAATCATACAACCAAGAAAACTGGGTCAGAAAACTACTCCTGCCACTTGTTCTAAACATCCTTTTCTAAAAGCTAATTGGTATTAATCAGCTACATGAAAAGAGTGGTAATACTAGCAGTCAACACTGGGTAGACCCCTGAGCCCAACAGCACTAGGGAAAGTTACCCCAGCCTGTACCTTGGAACCTCGAGGACTTGTGGTATCCTTCTAAGAACATCTGGCCTAAACCAGAACAGAAAATGAGGAATAAGAAAGAATGAACCCCTTATCTCAGGAGGCCAAAAAAATTTAAGGAAAGCTTTAACTTGAATCCTGGTGTACTTTGTCATGTAACTCTCTAAAGCAATTTATCACGTAATGTTGTGTAAACATAACTATGTTGGTTTCTTCTCTTCTACGAGACTATAAACTCTGAAAACTTCTGCCTGATCTTGTGGGGGGGGGGGGCCCTTTCTCTCCCCCTCCCACCTTCCCACGAGATATCTATAAAGCACTTAGCACAGGGCCTGGCCTACAGCAGACACTCTATAAATGCTTTTCCCCCTCCCCACTTCACTCTACTCCACAGCACCGTGTATGTCCCCACATTTTCTGTCTCCTCTTTATGTCTCCCTTTCCTCTATTAGGATGCAAGTTCTTTGAGGGCTTGCTACATCTTACTTCCTTGTATTTGTACCCTGAGCATTAAGCATAGTACTTGGAACATGGCAAGTGCTTAAGTGCTTTGTATATCAATCTAGAGGACTGAGACTATCCTATTCAAAGTGTAACTACCATAACTGCCTAGAGGCCTATTCACTGAATGGACCTTACCTCACTCAGAGTGAGAACCTGAAAGGGCCAGGGTCCCCCACTGCATCCTGGGCCATCTCCAGTCATCCTGGTAAATATCAGGCCACTGGACCCAGATGGCTCTGGAGGAGAAAGTGAGGCTGGTGACCTTGCATGGCCCTCCCTCACTCGAATTAAAGTTAACTGCAAGTCATGTCATCATCTCCCTGATGTCGTGGTCCTCTTCGGGGACAAAGGACAAATATAACAACCATAACTGCCTAGCGCAGTATTTGGTATAAATTAGGTGCTTGGCCAAGGTTGGAAAGAGGGAAAATAAGACTATCTTCCTTTCGAACTGCCTAGAGATGACCAGGAGCTAGAATTACATTTGAATTACACAGTGGATAATTCTGGGAATTAGGCTTAAAACTGAGAATTCTCTAAATCAGACATTTCCTAAGATGGTCCATCTGCTTCCGATTATTCCAAAACTCTCC
>CM053626.1:331994646-332016964 GCA_028646595.1 Phalanger gymnotis | reverse complement strand
ACAAGACAGCCCCTTCACAGGTCAGAGAGCGCCCAAAGTCCTTCGGCCCCCAGGAGCCCCTGGCACAGCCGGCCAGGGCAGCCGGCCAAGGGGAGGAAGGCGAGAGTTCTCACGGAGGAGCTCAGGTTCTCTGTACCAGCCAAGGAGAATCTCATTTCCCACCTTTCCCAGGTAGAAATCTGCCCCTGAGCAGAGTTCTAAATTGGTGGTTTGTATTTCACCACCTTGTTCTCCGCCTCCACACCTCTCCCTCCTGGTGAGCTGCCCTGCATCTCTGGGGAAAAGGGCAGTGTCAACATCCACAAGCATGTATTAAGCACCTACTGCATGCCAGACCCTGAGCTAAACAGGAAAAGCAAAGTCCTTGCCTCCGAGGGGATCACAGTTTAATGGGAGACAATATGCAAATGAGATCTCCAGACCAGAAATTCCGATGGGGGTGGGATGCAGCCAAGGGTGGGGTTTGAGCTGAGCCCCTGTGAGCAGGAGTCTGGCATGGTGGGGAGAGTTAGCTGGGAATCAGAACACCCCGGTTTTCTCCCCCATCTATAAAGTAGACAGACTATCTGGAGGAATTAACTGACCAACTCTTATGGTCCAGGGGCCAGGAAGAAGGCTGTCTGGGCAAGGTTATTGGTGTGAAAGATTGAACTTCAACTCTTCCAGAAATATTTGTATTAACCAGAATAAATATCTGGCGGAATTTCAGAAAATAGGACAAAAGAGAAGTAAAGCATTTGGATCACGGGGTGCCTAGTGTTTGGTCACTGGGGATGAGCGGCCATCAGGGCCAGTCTCCTTCCCCCTCTTTCCATGTGCCTCCATCACTGCCCTCCTGAGGAGCAGGCGTTTGTGGGCTGGGAGGCAGCGACTCTGGGGCCTCCATCTCTACTCTTCTCTGAAAAGGAGTGAGAGCCATCCTCCCCTCTTGGCACTTCGCAGGGCAGCTTGCCATCCCCAGGCTTGCCTCCCCAGAGTCCATAAGGAAGGGACGAAATTGGAATGTGGTTTTTTGATCAAGGGAGTCACAGGATGCTGATTGGCCATAATGCCATGGTCAGAGACGTTGGGCAGAGAGAGGAGTGACTGATGCAGACGCAGATGTTGATAGGCAGGCTTAAATAAACAGGGTGGTCCAAGTTAGTCTGCTGTAGGGCTTGGGGAGGTATTTCAGGGCCACTTCAGCCCCTAAATGGATTCTTCCCTCTGGATAGAGTTGTGGTTCTCTAGGTAAGGAGAGAGAAGTGCTTGTCTCTTGGGCAATTTTCTGATCCAAATAGAGACAGTTGGGAGATGTCCAGGGTTCTGTATTACCTGTTTGGCATTGTTTGTGTTACAAGTGAGAGTTCAATGTTTGGAGCCTGAAAAAATGGGAGGAACTCTATTATTCCTTTATAACTAGGCCTCGCTTTCAGTAATGGCTGTTTTAGTGTGTCAGACCTTGCTCAAAGCTTGTCTTAACTAGAGACCTTCTGTTTAAAATGATCTTGGAGGGACAGTCTTTGGGGTGCAGAGGGCTATTCCCTACGTGGTTCAGTGTGTCTTTTTTCTTTCAATATGGGGCGTTCTTCAGGTAAATACCCTAAGTTCTTGATCCAAGAGCTCCAGTGCCTTACCCTGGCATGAAATGCCCTCCGTAGTCTTTTCTCCATATCTTTCCCCTACCTCTCTGTTCATGACATCCAGGACATTTCATGGCCCCTGGAGCACACCTGGGAGTACATACTGCCTCCAGATCCCTGTCCATGCTGTTCTCCCAGCCTGCAGCAGGTCCTTTCCTTTTTTGCCATCTTTCCAAGCCCTGCCGAAGGACCTCCTCCTCTGGGAGCTACTTCCCTCGCCATCTGAATTCTGAGACTTCTCATGCTCTTGGGGAGGAAGAGACCTTGGAGTTTGTCTCATCTGGTGCTTGTCTTTCACAGATGAGGGAACTGAGGCCATGAAGGACACGTGACTTGTCCAGGCACCCACAGGTGGGTGTCCAGCTAGCCTCTTTCCACGAGGCTTCCTTCCCATGACACGGTCCATTCGCTACCAGGTGTCTTGATCTGGTGATCTGTGTATGGGAGCAATTATTAAATATCGACCTGTTTTCCTATGAGACTTAGCGCTCGTGCTGATTTATAGCCACTCTACACCTCTTCCTCCCAGAGAGGTGAGCCCTAAAGGCTCCTGGAAGGCATATGTTGTACTCGTCTGTGACTCAGGGCCTGGCATTCTAAGTAAGCAGTCCAGAGTCTCTGTTTAGTGAAACAGTAAGAATTAGAATGGGGCAGCTGGGTGGTGCAGTGGATGGAACACCAGGCCTGGAGTCAGCAAGACCTGAGTTCAAATGTGGCCTCCGACATTTCTTCCTACCTGTGTGACCCTAGTCAAGTTACTTCACCCTATTTGCCTTAGTTTCCTCATCTGTCAAATGAGCTGGAGAAGGAAATGGCAAAGCAAAACACTTTGCTAAGAAAATCTGCAGTGAGGCCATGAAGAGTTGGACATGACTGAAAAATGCTGATTGGCTATGATTAGAAGAATTGATGGATCGTTGTAATGTGATCCCACTTCATGATACAAGGATCGTTCCGTGCTCATCTTGGTGTAGGATAATCCCAGATGGGCTGTTAGGGCAGGTAGATGCTCCAATCGACCAAAGATGCCCCTGTGCTCGCTGGCCCAAGTACCTGCTTTGGTCTGTGGTTTCTTCACCCTGTTGCATTAGCTTCCTGGTCAGGTGACCACACTTGTGCTATGGACCTGCCCTTTCAGCACCCAGAGTTTCTACAGGACCTCCATCCCGTCCCTGTTTGAGCCCTGCCTCTTGGGCCTCCTTTAATGTTTACCAACTGATCTCTCTGTAGAGCTCACCGAGCAGCAGAAGGAATTCCGAGACACAGCTCGCAAGTTCGCCAGGGAAGAGATCATGCCAGTGGCTGCTGAGTACGACAGAACTGGCGAGGTCAGTGCAGGAGCCCTGGACTCACCAGAGGCCATGGTCTGAGCACAGGGGAGGGCGAGATTTGGGCTCCATTTTTACTTTCTCCCTAACTCTTTTCTTCTAGTATCCTCTTCCTCTTATAAAAAGAGCTTGGGAGCTCGGGCTGATCAACACGCACATTCCAGAGAGTTGTGGTAAGGCGGCTTCTGCCTTTCTTGAATGAGTGTTCAGTTTTCAGGGTGAAACGGGGCAGGGAAACTAGGACAGATGCATGGTTTGCACCTTCCTGAGAATCTGCCTGGGAGATGGTGATCCCCAGATTAGAGGGCAGCCCCAGATTCCACCCAGAAACACAGGATAAGTGCTTGCTGTTTGCCAGGCTTGAATAAGTAAGATCATGTGGGTCATGCCTGAAAAGATCTGTTAAGACTCCTAACTGAGATCTCCATCTCTGTCTTTGTGTCTGTGTCTCTCCTTCTGACACTCTGTCTGTTGGTCTCTGTCTCTATTTCTTTCTGTCTCTTTCTGTTTCTATCTCTGTCTCCATACCCTGTCTCCCCCTCTCTCCCTCCCTCACTCTGTATTGTCCTTCCATCTATATCTCTTTCTCTCTCCATCTGTTCCTCCCTCCTTCCCTCTCCCTTTCTCTCTCTCTGTCTCTCTGTCCTTCTCTATCTCTGTCTCTGTTTCTTATAGATGGTTGTATACGTTCCTGTGGTCAGAAAATAAATCTCCCGGAGACCACCCTGGTAATGAACCTACCCCCACCCTCACCTCCCAACCCTGATCTTTCCTAGAGTGGTCATCAGGCAGCAGAAACACTTGCCTATACTCAAAGACTTAAACCACTTTAGTGGGTGGACACAGCCAGAGCGGAGAACTCATGCTGGTGTAGCCTTCAGGAAGCGGGCTCGCCTCCATGCCAGAAGGAAGCTTTGGAGTAGGAGTTTGGTAACTGAGTATCACAGAAAGGCCAAGTCAGAGATCTAAAGTGGGAGTTGCCTATACTTCGACTTTGAATGCTTACCTTTGAAGTAATCAAATGGTGACAGACACATGTTTTAGGTCAGGTTACAGTGGGCTTGACCAAATTTGTGATGTCCTCTGCCATCCTGAATCTCAGGGAATTGCTGGGGCCTGCCTTCCTCTCTCTGGCGTACACGGACACGTAATACATGTAGAGTGGGGTGTGGAAGAGGGATAGAAGGGACAGTGAGACTGAGATATTGAACAGGATTTATCCAAGTTTTGTTTTTAAAGTTCTGTTCATTATTTTCAGTATCATGAGGTTAGGCAAGAGTCCACCTGCAAGAAATGCAGTGTTTTTATTTTTGTTGGACACATTTTGTATTTGGCATTTAAGGCCTTGTTATTTCTTGTTAACTGTGATTTTGGAGTGAGTTTTCATCTATAAGAAGACAGTTTGCCCAATGGGTGACCGAGTGTTTTCAAGCTCTTCCATCACAGAGGAAGCCTGGTCTTCTAGAATGAGGACTGGGAGCCCTGAATCTGGTCCTGCCTCTGCTGGGCTCTTCCATGGGGGAAGGGAAGCGAGGGTCAAGTGCCAACCCTTGGAAGCATGGCATGAATAGAGCACTTAGCCATAAGAAAGGGCTTTCCCTTGGGCCCCTCTGGTCCTCACCACATCTCCTTGGGACCATGTTTTACCAAATGCAGCCGCAGAGTGGCTTGTGGGCCCCAGGCAGGCCCAGAGGCCACCATCTCGTTGTATTGTGGGTAGGCCCTCCTTGCATCTCTGCCACATATAAAAAAAACAGGCGACACCCAGGCCAATACCTGGATTGTTCAGCAAACACAAAAAAGATTAGCTCAGAGGACAGAAGGCCTGAGAGTGTGTGGTCTGTGTGCCCTGGGGGTCATGCTGGGCCTCTGCTGGCTGGCATTCCCAGGGCACTATAAGGCTTCCCGACCCCATTTAAAGTTGAGGAAGCTTGGGACCCAGCCTTGTTGCTGGTAAGAGGCTGCTTGTTAGATCTTGGGATTCTCTGCTCTGCTATCTTCACTGGGTCTGAACTGTGGTCACCCGCCCTGTGAGGTTAGCAGGCCTCACAGAGCCCTGTCTCTGAGGCAGACGTCCCCTGGAGAAGCTGCTCAGCGTCAGGCTTGAGCCTCACCTCACGGCCTTGGCTCTGGCGATGGCCAGGACTGGGGAGGGGCCTGTGGTGACCTTTGTCCCACTTGTTTCCAGCCTGGGCTTTGCCAGGGCCCCACCTATTTTGGAAGCCGCTTCTTCAAACATGTTGACTTTACTGGGAGTAATTACTTTTATCTGAACCCGTGTTACCAGAGATGCAGCCAGAAACCCTGGCGTGTTGTGCTATATTTATATTTCCAATGTTAACAGGTGGCCTTGGCCTTGGGATTTTTGATGCTTGCCTTATTACAGAAGAATTGGCATATGGCTGCACGGGCATTCAGACTGCCATTGAAGCTAATTCTTTAGGAGTAAGTTACCCTCGTTGTGACCGCTGCATCACGGGGGTAGTGGGGGTGAGGAAGAGCCTGCCCTGGGATTACAGGGGATAGTGGGGGATCAATTGCAGTTTCATTTCTAAAGTCCTCTTTTCCTGTTGGCCTATTCCAAAGTTGTAGGGATGTATCTATGGGAAAAAAAAAGACGTTTTTAGACCCAAGGGATTAGAAATTCCACTCTGTGATTTATATTATAGTCTCTAATAGAGTTTGGCCTGCTGAAAGTTTACACTCCTGTAATCTCTTATGATCCATCGGGGCTTTTTAATTGTATGGCCTCTCTTAAAATATTCTAGCATCATAGATAGGCTTGAACTTAACTTATGATATTTATGGCTGAAGAATTAACCTGCTCGTGGGAGTCCTGGTGGATCCTGGTATTTCCCCTGTGGCCAGGTCAAGACTGCTCCTCTCTGGGCACCTTTTGGGAGCCGCTGCCCTGCCTGGAGTGTCTGTGCTCCATTTAGTGGCTTGGTTTGGAGCTCTCTCTGGCCGGTGTGGCCTGGCCAGCCCTGGAGCGTGTGCCCTCTCCACCAGAACAGGCAGCCTCATTGGAGGGGTGGCTTTGCTGCGACTTTGGCCATTTTTATGAAACTCCAGTCTGGAGAGTCTGGTGGCTACGCGGCTTATTGTCACCAGCCACAGTGCAGGAAATGGCGTGAAGTGCTTGCCTACTATCCTGCCACACGTTCAAGCCTTCCTCAAATTACCCAAGTCTGTTAGAGTGGTTTCCTGCATGTTTGAGCAGGAAGCCTTAGCCCCGGTGTCAGATTCAGTGATGGAAGTTGCCTGGTGGTTTGGATTCTGTGGGTGGTGTGGGTGTCCTGGGAATTCCCTGGGGGTAAGGCCAGTTCTACCTCTATGTTCACTATTTAATGGCACACGGTCCTTTTTTAAAATGTCCTTTTCTCCCATAGGAAATGCCTGTTATCATTGCGGGGAATGAACAGCAACAAAAGAAATATCTCGGGAGGATGACCGAGCAGCCATTGATGTGTGTAAGTTGTTACTGCTTGGGAACATAGACTCTCTGACGGTGTTCGTTAGTGTCTGTTTTTTAAACAGAGCTCACCATTAATGCCATTCAGATAAGAACAGTTATTGGGATTGTAGTATGAATTCAAATGTAACCTCTACAGACGATGCTGCCGTTCTGGCCAAACAATCAGAAGTCTGGGCGTGGCCCAGAGTCCACTCTTCAGGGTCCCTCTTCACCCGCTTCACCCACACGTACACTCCAGAGATTGCTCAGCACAAGCTGGACATAGTCCTTCCAGGCAGTGTGTCCCTTTGTACCTTGGGCTCCTTGCCTCACAGGTAGTATTTGTATACTTGGAACTAGGGGGTTAACTTGTCTGTGTGTGGAATGGGATTGGAAGTTTTGGAATAACAAGGGCTTAAGATTAAATTCAGACATGGAAAGCTATCCGTTGATTGAAAAATTGTGATACTGACTATGAAGCTGAGCTGGGCCTCAGACCTCTAGTCTCCATCCCATCCGGCCCACTGGCCCACCACTGAGAAGTGTCAGAAGTAGGGTTCAGCCCCTGGCCTGGGATGCCACCCTCATTCCCATCCTCTTTTAGCAGTAGAGCAATCATTGAACTGAGGCTGAGAGAATTACCCAGAGAACTGAAGGTCCAGTGACCTCTCTAGAGTCGGGACTTGAGCTCAGATCTTCCTGGCTCCACTGAGTTATACCTGCTTAAATGTCCTTAGAGCCAGAATATTGGTGGGATTAGGGAGGCTTCTCTCTCCCTCTCTCACTCCTTCTCTCACTCCTTCTCTCACTCCCTCTCTCCCTTTCTCTCTCCCTCTCTCTCTCTCTCTCTGTCTCCCTCTCCCTCTCTCTCACCCTCTCTCTCTCCCTTTCTCTCCCTGTGGTGGTAAGCTGGGGCAGTCTGGTAAACTTGGGACACCACCTCTGATATCCTCCCAGGCCCCTCTCCAGGCTTCCTTGCTCAGCCAGTCAGATTGGGCCAGTGCACCCTCGGCCTCTACATGCCGATGCCCTCCCAGGCGCCTTTCTTAAAGGTTCGCTGTGGACATTCAGCCTCCCCCTCCAAAAATCCTTGATGCCCTTGTGCATAGACCTCGGGTCTGTACTTCCTTAGGTGAGGTCAGCTCCTTGAAAGTCCAAACTGCTCTATCTTTGAGGGCCCACGGCCTGTTTGACTAGTCTGTCATGAATGTTTGTTGAATCAAATTGCCTGAATGGTGATAAGAGTGCCCTGGAGTGCAGCACCTTAATAATTGACAGTGTCACAGAAACTGAGGACCCAAAGGGAGCTGAGTGGCCATCAGGCTGTCTTTCTGCCCTGAGGGGCTGTCCCCCCACCCCTGTCTATTTCACTTTCCGAGGCCAGCGCAAAGTGGGGGTGGGGGTTCCTTATGCTGTTCCATCGCTCACATCAGGGCCTTCACATACATGACAGCTCTCCACTCTCCTCTGAGCTAAGCCATCTCCACTGCCTCCAGGGCTTCCCACTTCCTGACTGCCTCTTCTGGACTTTGTCCACTTGCCCAGGGCCTACCCCAGTGTTCCAACATGCAAACCCTGCCAAACTGGGGGAGGTGGGGGTACAAGTGGCAGCCCCTGAGGGCTCATGTGAATGAGGGGGGCTTTGGGAAGGAACCCTTCATTCCTGTTCCAAGCCATCGTGGTCTGCAGCGCATATATACACAAGTCCAACGTTTTGCATTCTGGGTGAGACTATGGCTTTATGAAAGGAAAACACCCTTGTTGGGGTTGGGAGGGGAAGCCTGTAACTGTCTAACCATCTCTTGGGGGGGAACGTATTTCCTGTTCTGGGCTTTGGATGAGTCTGAAGGAGGAGCCAGAAGCTGAGGACGTCAGAGGAGGTTTGAAGGCCCCTGCGCCCTGGGGTTCCTATCAAGGGCTTGAAACAACCTCGCGTTGCTGTCTCATCTGTCCCCAAACTTTGCAGGGGCACGATCCTATCTTAATTGCTTGCTAAGTTGAAATTTTGCTTATAAAATATTTGATCAGATATGGGCTTGTAATTTAGGATTTTAGAATGAAAACCTCAGGTTTCTAGGGTTAGATATTATGATGGAGGCTAGAGGACAGGGCCTAGGTCAGGAAGACCTGAGTTCAAATAGGGCCTTGGATACTTGCTAGCTGTGTGACCTCGGACAAGTGACATAACTGCCTGCCTCAGTTTCCTTATCTGTAAAATAGGGATCATGATGGTGGCTGCCTCCTAGGGTTGTGGGAATCCAAAGAGATCCCATGTGCAAACTTTAAAGGGCTCTGGAAATACAAACTGATTTTCGTGATTGTTATCTAGAACAGCAAGGGCTTTAGACTTGAGCTCCATTTCGGAATTGCTTTAAATTGCATTTCACTATCTAAGTAGTAGTGATTTAGATGCTTTTTTTGTATGGTTTCAGATTGGAAAGGACCAGTGCACGGGGAACTCCCCAACTAACTCACATTTTAAAAGGAAACCCCCAGAAGATGGAAATGAGGCCAGGGAACGAGAGACAAGTAGAAGAGGGTGGTGGGGCCTCTGAAATGGGAACGAGGAGTGCTATGGCTTGGAGAGAGCTGAGGCTGTCAGAGACTGAGGTGTGGGAAGCTCGATTAGGAGGGAGACCCTCTGCCTGGGGTGGATGAGGCTGTGATTGTTCAAATCAAGAAGAAGGCAGGGGCTCCCCACAACTTTGCCTGTTTTCTCCTCCAAGGAGAATGGCCTTTTCAGTGTAGATGATGAAACAGGAATAACTAACAGGGAATTTATACCTGAGAGAGGTAAAGCAGTAGGAGAGAACCCAACTTTTCCTTCATGAATTGAAGCTAGCTGGCCTGCTTATACCACATTCTCTGTTAAGGAAAAAGTAACCCATGTGATGGATGGACTATTGCTGCCAGGAATGGTTGAAAGCATAAGGGAAATGGGAGCAGGCCCCCCAGACTGGAGAAGGGCTGATGTCCTCGTTTTTAAAAACCATGGACCCAAAGCAACAGTAAACATCACTTAATGGGGAACCTGGCCATCTCATCTTATAGTGCCTTTCCAAAAAGGCCGTAATGAAAGTAAGCCTAGCTTTTGAAATGGCATCTGCTGAGGTTCCTTCCCACTCTCAAAGGCTGTGACTGCACTTTGTTGTCAGGAATGCCAAAGGCCGCAACTGGCATGAAAAGGCAGACAGCGTGGGCTGGGAAGGGCAGGATAGGATAGCGGATAGAGCTGAGGACCAGCAGAGAGGGACAGGACCACCTCTGAGGGGCCCAAGGAACGGTTTCTCTGATGGATTTGGGTGCCCTTTCTTATCTCGAGACTACATTTCCATATTGATGATAGAGAGGCCTCTCTGCCTCTGGGCTGCAAGGCTAGAGATGGACACAGCTGCCAGTGAATGCAAAACAAAGAGATGTTCGAATTAGTCTTTACAGAACTACCATCACCACTGACACCAGCAAGATGAGTTCCCCTAGAGACAAGTGGACCCGGAAATGAATGTCTCTCTAAAAAGAAGAGAGAAAACTCAACATTTTCACAAGCCTCCACATGATCCCCTTTTGGGGCTGGGCATGTGCCAGCTTGCCACGTTAGACTTATTTGACAAAGAAATGCCTACCAACTCTTAGGTTTTTATTTGCCTTCCTATTAGTCTAGATAGCTTTGGTGTTTCTTAGAACATTTTCAATTGATTCCAACAATTAGGGTTTTTAGGCCCATCTAAGATCTTGATTTAGAAGGACAGGGTATGTTTCCTTAGATAGTGCTTGTTGTAGGATTCCTGATTGTCATGCTTCACAATTAGTATGTCCTCACTTTGATGTGTTTGTTTTCAAGGCTTACTGTGTAACAGAACCTGGAGCAGGCTCTGATGTGGCTAGTTTACAGACCACAGCAGAGAAGAAAGGCAATGAGTATGTTATTAATGGCCAAAAGATGTGGATAACCAACGGAGGAAAAGCCAACTGGTGGGTTCATGGAAACATTTGCCTCGCTTGCTTCTCTCTCGTTTCGTGGTTGCCCTCAGATCCCTCTTTCCCTCTTCCCTTTTGTCCCCTGAACTTGTCACAAGTTCATAGTGCAAGAAAGGTGACCCAATCCATCTCTTGGCTTTGATGAACTGACCATCCCAAGGCAAAGAAGCCAAAAGGATTTGGTTTTTGTTTCTCTGAAAAGATATTTACACAAGGATCAAGCATTTACTAGATGCCTCTTAGGTTCTAGGCTCTCACATTGTATTGGGGAAACATATTCACACTTGTGCACATTCACTCACACACACACACACACACACACTCACACACTCTCTCTTTCTCTCTCCCTCCCTCCCTCCAAAATAAAAGCAAAGCCACTCGAAGCATGGATTCCACGAGGCATAAGCAGGAGTAGACGTCCAGTGTCCCACTCTGGGCATGGGCCCCCTCTGCCATGTTCAAGTTGGCCTGGTTGGAATAGCAGAGACTTTGCCTTCCCTCTGCTGCCACTCACACCTGATGAGTCATGCATTTCTTGTAGGTATTTTCTTTTGGCTCGGAGTGACCCTGACCCCAAGGCGCCTGCTAGTAAAGCCTTTACTGGATTTATTGTCGAGGCAGACACCCCGGGAATCCGGATCGGAAGAAAGGTAAGAGGCAGAAGTCTGCCTACGGTTAACGGCACAAATGTTTTATTTTTTATTCAGAATAAATTTGTGTTGCAGATTGTCTTTAGGTTGAAATGAAGAGAAGTCTTGTATCCGTAAACAGGCCCAGCTCCTTCAGTCCATTTTCCTTGTACCCTCCCAGAGCGCGTTCTAGTTCCCCAGCACTTAGTTGGGTAAATCTGTGACCTCTCCTAAGTGTGGGCTCAGACCGTGGCCTAGGCAGGCCTTATCCCACGTGGTTCTTGCCTGCGTCTTCTCATTACCCTTGCTTGTTAGCACGAGATTTGCTGCGTCCAGCCGTTTCCCTTCTGCTAGCTACCTGAGCCGTGTCCTCTCTCTCCAAGCCGGAGTCCTTGGTGGGTGGTCTTTCAGCACATTTTAGTGCCCAGAACACCCACTCACCACACTCACCTGAAGATGGAGTTTTCTGAAACTAGATGGTCCCTAATTCTCAGTTATTGCTAAAAGAATGGGAGCGTCTGAAAAGAGAAGCTTTTTGTCCAGGGGGCAGCTTGAGACTGCCAGAGCTCTGTCAGGTTTCTTTCCTTGGTTTTGGGATCTAGGCCCAACTCCTTCATGTGCCTCTCTGTCCTAACTCCTCATTGATAGACTGGCTCCAAGAGGGACCCATTCAGCTTCCTCCTTCCCCTTGCTCTGATGCTCGTGTTGTTCTGGGACGCAACCAACAGAATGTCATCTGCAAACAGAAGCCTCTTAGGAATGGCGGTATCATTAGGAAATCCCTTTTTGATCCTTCTCCCAGGAAATCTCCTACAATTGCCGAATGCCTTTGGGGAGCACACATCTCCTTGTGTTATGCCTTGTTCCATATTCCTAATCAGAGGATTGTTTAACAGTATTATCTAGTGGTTATACGTATGTATGGAAGATACCTTGGTGGAGGAGAAGACTTCAGGCTGTAGACCCAAAGGGCTTGTGTATTTCCTAAATCAGTATTTTTGTTGTTGTTTGGGGGGGGCAGGACAGTTGGGGTTAAGTGACTTACCCAAGGTTACACAGCTTGTAAATGTGTCAAGTGTCTGAGGTCGGATTGAACTCAGGTCTTCCTGACTCCAGGGCCGGTGCTCTACTCACTGTACCGCCTAGCTGCCCCCTCGTGTATTTCCTAAACTCAGTCAGTGGTATGGTAAGAATACCACTGAATCCTGGACAAGGACTTTATAGGTGAGAAAGCAGGCAAGTAGATAGATGCTGGTTTCTTTTCAGGGACCTCTTTTGGTCATAATACCATCTTGGGATCATCTTCCCCACTTGGAAGGCTTGAAAATTGATTTCGAGTACTCATAAACTTGTCACCTCCATCAGACTTTGGTCATGTCTGATTGTTATCGCACCTACCTTATTGCTGCCAACCCAAAGAGGTGTTACTGTAACAGGACACAGTTTTCAGTCATCACTCACCAAGCCCTTGTTAAGGGCTTACTTTGTGGCAGCCCCTGAATAGCACTGGGGATACAGAGAAAAGGCAAACAGTCCCTGCCCTGGCCCCAACAGCTTCCATTCTGATCAGGGAGACAGCGTATCTAAGTGAGGATGTGCATGATAGAAGCCCTCAGAGGAGATGGCTTCAGCCATCTGGTGGAGGGATCAGGGAAGGCTCTCTGGAGGAGGTGGCACAAGCTGAGTCTTCAGAGAAACCAGGGATTCTCTGAGGTGGAGGCTGAGTGGGAGAGCCTTCGAGGCATAGAGAATGGCCAGTGTGAAAAGGTGGCTATATGGGAGGAGTCAGAGAGGAAGGCCCCCAGAATCCTAAGGCCCAGGGTCCTACAAACTACCCTCCAGAGCCACGTTCCCATCCAGTACTTGTACTCTTGTCATCGTTAACCCAGGTAAGACTTTACACCGGCTCGTGTTCAGCTGGGCCCGTCGTTGGAGGCTCTCCTGATGGTTTTCGATCAGGACTCTCTCCTCCAGGATATTTGCTGTTGCTTAAAAATCCACTTAGCAACAGCCTATCATTTTTTGAGAGGGCATTAAATAATTAGCCTATAGCTCTTTTCCCAGAGCTTTCTCATTAAGAAAATGGACAATGTATGTGAAGAAAATAGTTTCAAAAACATTCCTTAGTCAGTGTCTTTGGTTGTCCACGTCCTTTTCAGGAGATGAACATGGGCCAGCGCTGCTCAGACACCAGAGGGATCGTCTTTGAAGATGTGGTCGTGCCCAAAGAGAACGTCCTCATCGGGGAAGGCAGTGGCTTCAAAATTGCAATGGGTGCTTTCGATAAAACCAGGCCTACGGTAAGGAAACACAGGGCTTGGCTTTGTTTTTGCTGTTCTGTGGTTGTGGTGCCGCTCGGCTGGGCCTTTTTAGCTCCTCAGATGGATTCTGTTGGCCTTGGCTGCATCCCGGCCATCTTCATTCTCATTATTTCCCTGAATGTTGCTCTCTCTGCTGATTCCTAAAAAGTGGGAGGGGTGGCAGTGGTGAGAAGGTGAATCTGGGGGGCGGGGGGGAGGGGGTCTGGTCTCATCGATGGAGTCATTCTCCTCCTGGGCAGGCAGAGTATGACTTCTCCTTCATTAGGAAGGAGGAGCTTTTTCTTGAGGCCTGCTTTCTGAAATGAGTTGATAAATTACTAGAGGGACTGACTTTTGCCCTTCTTCACCTTTTGAAATCTGCCCTGGACCCCCTCCCCCCCCACCCTGCCCGATCGCCCCCTTGATAGTGGACTGACAGTGGAGAGGCCCAGGGAGTAGCCTCCTACAAATAGGAATCTCCTCCTTCATGTGTGCAAGGAAGAAGGCTGCTGGAGGCTGAGCACCATCACCCCATTCCCTCCCCTTCCCATTGAGCCTGCACCACAAATGGCCTGTGGCCCTCCCATGATAGAACCTGGTGTATCTCTTGTGTTTAGTTTGGGGTCACCCAATGAGCAGCTTTTTATTTTATTTTTTAAGTAGTATTTTTCCCCAATTATATGTCAAGACAGTTTTCGGCACAAGATTTTGAGTTCCAAATTTTCTCCCTCCATCCTTCCTTCCCCTTTTCTTAAAATGGTAGACAATTTGATATAGGTTACATATGTGCACTTATGTAAAATATATTTCCATATTAGTCACAGTAGTTGTGAAAGAAGAAACAGACCAAAAGGAAAAAAACCCACAAAAATTAAAGTGAGTGAAACAAAGTCTGCTTCAATCTGCATTCAGACTCCATGGTTCTTTATCTGGATGCAGACGGCATTTTCCTTCAGGAGTCCTTTGTACTTGTCCTGGCTCACTGTGTTGGTGAGAAGAGAGGAGTCATTCACGGCTGATTGTCGCGCAATGGCGCTGGTGATAATGTGTCCCACGTTTTCCTAGTTCTGCCCGTTTCACTTTGCCTCAGTTCACACTCTGAGTCTTTTCAGATTTTTCTGATGTCTCCTGTTCTTCATTTCTAATTGCTCAGTAGTGTTCCATCGCATCATTTAACACAGCTTATTCAGCCATTCCCCAATTGATGGGCACCCCCTCCATTCCCAATATTTTGCTGCCATGAAAAGAGTTACTATAAAGATTTTTGCACTTGTAGGTCCTTTTCCCTTTTTTATCTCTTTGAGATCAAAGGGTGTTGAGCGGCCTGTTAAAATGACGCCTTTCTTTGGCGCTGTCTCACAACCTCAGGTCGCCGCTGGTGCTGTCGGGCTTGCGCAGAGAGCTTTGGACGAAGCTACCAAGTACGCCTTGGAGAGGAAGACCTTTGGAAGGCACCTCGTGGAGGTAACTACCACAAAGTGACGGAAGACCTTGGAAATCACCATGTCCACTCCCCCGGAGGAGAAAAGAGGCTCAGGGATTTGTCCTGGGGTCTGCCTCCTCGCAAGCATCTTAACATGTCCCCAGCTGCTCAGGAACATTTACTTTTAGCGGTGACAGGAGGTCTCAGAGACACCCGGAGCAGTCAGAGGTCATGCGGGTCCTACCCCAGACTGACCACAGGCAGCTCCACCAGCTGTTCTCAGGCTGTTGTTCAAAGGCTCTTTGGAGCCTCAGGGTTTCCCCTGGTACTGCGAATGATGCCTTACATTGAAGCTGTTTTCCTTTTGAATTTCTTGTGCCTGTTTATTCGTATTTGATTCTCTTTCCACACAAGTTATAAGTTCCTGGGGAAGTGGGTCTGACATTTTCATACTAGAGCTGATCCTAGGAAAGTCAGTGTAGCTGCTGAATATTCATCTTAATCACCTACTGACTTCTGACAGAGGTGACTGATGCTCTATCTAGAGCCAAGGTGACTAGACTTTCTGTAAACAAAGAAAAGGGGGCATCTCTTTCTCTCAATTCTCACCTTCAGTTCGAGGAAGGCACGCTTATTCACAACACAATAGAACTCAATACAAGCGGCAGCATTGGCAAAGGGACTAACACAAAGGGTGTGACTGTCTACTCGAGCTCAGCTTTGCAAGTTAACAAGCTTTAAACTGTTGCCAACACCTGCCGCAGGTGCTGAGGGCAGGAAGACTAATGGCCTTGAGCCCCATGGGGGTCTGGCCACTTTGGAATCAGTTGTCATCCTTTGCCCCAGAGGCCCTGCAACTGGGCGGAGGAGCCAGAGGGCTCCAAGAAAGACCAGCCCAGAGGACACAAAGTCAAACCCCGTAGGTGGGGGAAAGACTCAGCCAATTGTGACTCATCCAAGTAATGGAATATTGGGGTGGGGGGTCAGTTTGGTAAGAAACAATAAATGTCAAGGGTTCAAAGAAGTGGGGCAAGACTTAGAGGGAATGAGGCAGAGTTTAAAGAAGCAGACCCAGGGAAGCAGATGCTCAATACCACGGCAGGTAACAAAAAGAACCCTGAAGCAAAAGTAGAGAAAAGACAGAGCTGGGCATTGTCAGTGAGCATAAATGATCTTAGGACTTTGTTATGAAGGGTTCTTGAGCAGGAGAGAGAAAAAAGCAAAACACAAAAAGAATAAATTGCTTTAAAAAATTTAACATACAGTTTAAAGATTGTTCAAAATATAAATTTATGCATAATCTTTTTTCTTGGTTGTATATTTGAGTATTTAATTGCTAGTGGTAGTTAAATTCATGCATAGTGCATTGTAGCCAGAAAAAAGTATTAATTAGCATTTTTGTCATTTTGTGTTTTATCTCAAAATTATTTAGACAAGTAATGGCTCTTGTGCTCTTTATTCCTTCTCACTACATTAGCACCAGGCAGTGTCATTTTTGCTGGCTGAAATGGCTATGAAGGTGGAACTTGCTAGATTGGCTTACCAGCGAGCAGCGTGGGAAGTTGATTTGGGGCGCCGCAATACCTACCATGCTTCCATCGCCAAGGCATTTGCTGGCGACATTGCCAACCAGCTGGCTAGTGATGCTGTGCAGATTTTTGGAGGCAATGGATTTAATAGTGAATACCCAGTGGAAAAACTAATGAGAGATGCCAAAATTTTCCAGGTAAGTTTTTTAATTAGACATTGTTTTAGAGTAGAAATCTACCAAATTGACCAGTACATTTCATGTTGTTTAAGAATTAAATATCATATTTTAAATTAATTAAAAGTATTACTCTCCCAGATTCTTGAGTCAGTAAATATGGGAAGAAATTGATTCAGTGTTGGCCAAGTTCAAGTCTTTAGTGATAGACCTTACATTGGAACATCAGTGATTCCTGACCTCTTTGGAGGTCTTCCCTTTCACTTTGTTACATGGTGGGCAATGGGGGCCCTTAAATTTTTAAAAAATACAAATTAAATTTGTTTGCAGAATGACTTTGAGAAAACTGGGATTTTCAAGGCTGTTGTCAAAGCAGCTCCAGCAGCCACCTTGGATCAAGAGGGTTCGCAGTATTTACAGAAGGCACAGAGGAATGGTTTTCTAACTAAGAAATCAGTGCCTGGATTGTTGAACAAAAGGCCGACCTAGGTGACTTCTCCTTTAGCATTTGGAGCTTTGACACATACATAAGAGTAACTGCCATGGAAAGCAACTCTCGTTGGGCCAGTTCCTGAGGATACTGAGGCGAAAAGGGCAGTGCCTGGCCTCCAGGAGCTGCACGTAAATTGGCAGATAGAGAATGTGCCCAGAGAAGTCTGGCGGATTCCTGGGACTAGTCCCTGGGGATGCTGCCAGTATCAGGGTCGGGCACAGGCTCCAGAGCATCACCCGGAACTCGTTCGGGGCATGAGCAAACAAGTGGCATCGTTCCCCAGCAGTGACCCACAAGTGACCCTCCTAGCAGAGGATGTAGGAGCTCCTGATAAGTCTCTCCCTTTGTAAAGTGGAGGGACTTGGCCTGGGTTCTCTCTTGTGGCCCCTTTAGCTCTAACACCGTGGGAATTCTATCAGCACCTGGCTGGTACAGGCAGCCAAGATGTAGGACAGTATGTCAGTGGCATTGATTATTCATCATAGTCTAATATTTTATGTGAATTTTCCACATCTCAGCCTTAAGTTGTACTGTTTAGTCATTTCAGTTGTGTCCACCTCTTTGTGACCCATTTGGCATTTTCTTGGCAAAGATACTAGTGGTTTGCAGATTTCCTTCATCAGCTCATTTTACAGATGAGGAAACTGAGGCAAACAGGGTAAAGTGACTTGCCTAGAGTCACACTGTTAAGAGTCTAAGGCCAATTGAATTTGTGAAGCTGAGTCTTCCTGACTCCTGGCGCAGCGCTCTGTGGACTACACTGCCCCCCAGGTGCCCTCAGGGCAATATGAGTGCTGGGTATTTTCTTGTATGTTGTGTATTTGGGGAGCTGCCACCTAATGCTGAAGAATAAGGAACGTGATCTCACAGGGCCATAGATTGAGCACTGGAAGGAACCTTTGAGGGCATCTAGTCCAATCCCATCATTTCTAGGCAAGAAACCGAGGTCTGAGATAGGAAGGAAGCTCAGGTCTCCAGACATTTGACCCCCAGGCCATGTGCCATGGAAATGACCCTTTGTACAGTGGTCCCTCTGAGGCTTGCCTTTACCACCTTTGTTGGTTGGACTGGCTTGGTTCATTTTACTTGTCACTGTCTGGTGTTTGCATCTTCTTCTGTGTGTACTTGGGCCTCTAGGAGTAGCTGTGGAGCTCAGCCTCCTGGCAGTCAGGTGGAGAATAGGATACCTCACACCCCAAATGGCTGTGGAGGCCAGGTCTGGTATAGCAGAACAACAGTGATCAAGGGGAAGGGAAGCCAGATGGTAACTGGGCAGATGGGAGGAAGGATGGCAAAGGAATTCCTAGAGTAAGGTATTAACTCCCTCCGCTCGGCCCGGTGACACTGGTTCAAGAATGTTCACTCATGAGGAGCAGTTTGGAATAGAAGAATGGAATAAACAGTTCCACAAAGAAACATGGGCGTTTTCCCCCTCCTACTTTCCCCCTAGAGGGCACAACCATCCTCCCAGTCCCTGAGGCTCCTGACCTCGAGAAAGCCTGGATTCCTCTGTTTCGCCTTCCAAATCCAACATGGTGCCAAGGCCTGTCAGTTTCACCTCTACAACATCTCTCTGACACACCCCCTTGTGTCCTCTGACTTTGCCCCCACCTTAATGCATGCCCTCATAACCCACACCTGTACTGTGGCAGTGGCTGCTGGTGGGGGTTGTTCGCCTCAGTCGCTCCCCACTCCAGTCCATCCTCCATTCAGCCTCCAAAGCATGGGTCTGATTATGTCACACACACCCTTCCTGCTCAATAAACTCCAGTGGCTCCCTATTGCCTCCAGGATCAAATGCAGAATGTGACTTTGGGGGTTCAAAGCCCTTCATTACCTGCCCCCTCTTCCCTTTCCAGTCTTTTCACCCTTACTCCTCACCACATATTCTTCAATCCAGTGACATTCGCTCCCTGGCTATCCACTAAATAAGGCTTTCCAAAATCTCAGCTCTGGGCACTCTCTCTAGCTGTCCCCCTTGTCTGGAACACACTCCCTCCTCGGCTCTGACCACCGTCCCAGGGTCACTGAAGTCCCAGGTACAAGCGCTCCTCATTCCGGTGCCTTCTCTTGGTCATTGTCTCTCTAGCTGGTGTGTATGCCGTCTCCTCCGTCAGAATGTCATTTCTTTGGCCTTTCTTTGTATGGGCAGTACCTAACAGAGCCCTTTAATAAATGTTGGTTGAGTCCGGAGCTGGAAGTACCTTCTGTCGGGCACTGAGGTGAAGGGCCTTGCCCAGAGTCACAGACGGTCAGAAGGCAGGGACGAGACTTGAAGCAGGTGTTCTTAACTCTCTTCCCTACAGTAGGTCACCTCTTTTTAGCCGCCCAAAGGGCCTTTGGTGATTTCTGTCCCCCAAGGGCCAATATTGATATGTTTCAAGTTTTTCTTCCATGAAAAGTCGGTCAGTTTGGTGATTCTCATTATGTTCTGACGTCAAGAAAAACTTTTCATCCAGATCCTTTGTTTGGGTTTTTGATCACTTCGCCTTATAAATATGAGAACAATAAAACTGTTTTACAGTTTTTAAAGCAAACATTTCCTAGCGCTCCTTAGGTGCCACCTGGTCTTTCCAGATGAGAGGTGTCTGCATTATCACAGTAACGAGGAACCTCCCTGTTTGATTTTAGCCTGGCTCATTTTGTTTTCAAACAGCTCCTGAAGCATGAAGTATGTACTTAGAATAGTCTTCTGCAGTGGACTTTATCTGTTTGCCGTATTACTGTTCACAAAGGGGGAAAATGATATTTTACAAAAAATTAAATAACTGCAGAGAGTCACTAATACGCTTCCAACGAATATATTCTTTCAGATTTACGAAGGGACAGCTCAGATCCAGAGGGTGATCATAGCTCGAGAACACCTCAACAAGTACAAGAATTGAAGAGACAGCCCGACCCGTGGCCCCTCGGCTAAGGAACGTCAGATGACAGAAAAGGGAAAAGACTTGGATGGGGTCGCTGGGGAAGTGAAAAAAAATTAGAAATGTGATTTCTTCAACCCTAAGTAAGAGATTATAATGGCAGTTTTATATTTTTTGCTCAACTAGAAAACTTTGGCAAGTATTTAAAAATACTTGTGTTTTCTTTCAACAGCACTTATATTTACAAAGCATCAAGGAAATGGTGTTAATTATATAGAAAATTGTCATTTTAAAAACTGCAATACTGAAAATGAAAACTTCTAGGATTTCTAGCATCTGATTGCCTAAACTTTGAAAGGAGGGAAGGTGATCTTATCAACATTAAGACTTCTGACCTTTTTTTCTGCCTATTTCTCAGGTAGTAAGGCTTACACTGCTCACTGATTCCTAGTTGTTACATTCAGAGGTACAGTCATTTTACCCTGACAAGCTCCAAGACTGGCAAAGCAGGAAAAGTGTCATTGCCTAATACTAGTAAGTCATCCGTCCATGTCCATTGGATGCTGTCCAGACTGTCCAGGTTTTTACTGTTTGTCTCTGTTAGGCTGTGATTGGAACGGGGCCTCCTATCAACCCTGGGCACAGGAATTCCGGCTGTGGTACCCAGTATGCCAGTACCTAGAGTCAAGAGGAAATCTGGCTCAGTGCCGAACTAATTTCTTACTTGCCTTTTTTTTTTTGGGTGGGGGCGGGGGGGATAGGGGTTAAGAAAGCTAACTTTATTCTATATATGAGACTACGTTAATCTCTTAGTACCTTCTGCACACAGTCTTACTTTACTTGCACCTATTGTGATAGGGAACTCAATCTCTCCAATGGACAGTTGACAGTGAATTAATATTCTAGGCCTATTTTCCAACCTTAATCCTTATGAGTATGTACTTAGAGAAAAGTCGATCTGTGACTCCATTTGTTTTGATTTTGAATTTAATAAACATATCAGTAAAAGATACGACTCATTTTACTTATTAAGTTGTCCTGCTAGACCATTGTCTCTGAATATGTAAATGTTATGAAATAATGTAGGAACCAAAATTTGTGAAATGTCATATTTATAATGCCTAAACATCAAATATTGGATGGTCTTGTAATGAATTACCAAAATAAAATTTTCACAAACATTTTTCATGCAGGGTTTTCCTATTTAAATTAGTTTCTTTTAATTATAAATAACATGCCATCTCGTCTCATTTTTAAATACAAATTCAGGTTTGAAATAGCTAAATTATTTTTGATGTGTTTGTCAGCACTCAGGTTACAAATATTGGACATCAGTGTGTATAAAACTATAAATCAAATGAGAATGTATGTGATGATACTTGAAGAGCACACGGTAGGGTTTTTAAAGGACGGTGCTGCCTTTGCCATATTTTAAGATCCATGAAATTGAACTTGTACAATGTAGAAATCAATGCCAGGCTGTGCCTCCCCCATAGAGGAAGGCATCAAGAAAAGCAGGAACTGTTTGGAGGCACTCCCAAGCAGGACCTTGGGAACATCTTAGAATGTGACTAAAGGCACTTGGCCTTCTAAGGGTTCTAGGCTCCAAAATGACCACAGCAGGTTTGAGAGGAGCCAAGAGGGCCTCAGTCATTGCCCCAGAGCCCCCTGTGCTCAGTCAGGTGCCTGAGGAAGAAAGAACTTGGCCCCAGGAGGAGCTTGGGTGGAGCTTCTGCCCCATCTGGGCTCCAGGCAGAGCTCTCACAGGTACTGGGGCACTATCTGTGGCAGTGGCTCTGCTGGCTCTGGGAAGTTTGAGATTCTGAAACTGAAGTATTTATACTGGTGGCCCACATAGTGCTGCCAATTTAATGAGCCAAACTTCTTAGAACCCATGTTTGTAATTACAGCGTGCACTTATAGAGTAGCTGGTGGGTGCCAGGCACTGTGTTAATAATAAAAACCCCGTAGTATCTCATTTGAGTCTCACAGCAACCTAGGAGGAAACTCTGGCAGAAAGAGGTGAAGTGACTTGGGTAGGATCATGGCTACTGAGTGTCTGAGGCTGGATTTGAACTCGAGTCCTCCTGCCTGCACTGAACCACTTCACTGGGGGTGAGATCACTCAGTGTAGCCAAGTTTCAGATCTCATCTAATGGGAAATTCTTTAATTCTCTAGTGCCACAGGCCAGGAAAAGGATGGTGGTAGAAATGGTTTTGCCGTCCCTGCCCCCCCGTCACCGGGTCTTTCTCCCTTCAGAGGCCTGGAGAAAGGTTGGAAAAGCTCTCATTTGCTGCACCCATCCTCAGGCAGAACAGAGGTCTGAGTCGTTCGTCTCTACGATGAGGAGAGTCCCATACAATTGGGACTTTGGCTTCACAATAGGTCAAGTTCTGCACTTTCAACAGCGGCCCTCAGCAGAGTCAATGCTCCAATAAACCCGCTCCAGGTGAGGCAGAAATTGGAGTCTCTAAGGATAGTCTAAAGACCCGTTAGTTTTTAAAGACATTAATTTTTTTTT
>CM053626.1:331966685-331994146 GCA_028646595.1 Phalanger gymnotis | reverse complement strand
GCATGTGTTTGTGTGTTTGTGTTGTGTGTGGTTGTGTGTGTTTGTGTGTGTGTGTTTGTGTGTGTGGTGTGTGTGTTTGGTTGTGGTGTGTGTATTGTGTGTGTTTGTGTGTGTGGTGTGTTTGTGTGTGTGGTATGTGTGTATATGGGTGTGTGTGCGTTTGTGTGTTTTGTGTGTGTGTTTGTGTGTGTGGTGTGTGTTTGTGTGTGTGGTGGGGGTGTTTGTGTGTGTGTGGTGTGTGTGCATGTGTTTGTGTGTATGTGGTGTGTGTATGTGTTTGTGTTGTGTGTGGTTTTGTGTGTGTGTGGTGTGTTTGTGTGTTTTGTGTGTGTTTGTATGTGTATGTTGTGTGTGTTTGTATGTGTGTGTGGTGTGTCTTAGGCTTTGATGAACCTTGTATGTAGCATATATTGGTTTTGGCCTCATCAATTGCTCCACCAGTCTTCACATTTCCTTCCTGCTTCTCCATCCTTTACAATCTGGCTTCTGACTTTATCATTCCCCTGAAAGTGCCCTCTCCAACGTCGCTAGGGATGTCTTAGTTGCCCAATCCCATGGCCTTTTCTCAGTCCTAATTCTCCTTGAGCCTTCTGCTCCGTGGACAACGTTGCCCACTCCTCCTTGGTCCTCCCTTCTCTCTAAATGTTTGGGACACCATTGTCCTAGTTCTCCTGTTACTTCTCTGATGCCGTCCTGGGTCCTCTTCTCTTCTCCCTCTAAACTACTTCCCCTGATGACCTCATTAGCTCCCATGGATTTAATTACTATCTCTCTATTAATGATTCTCTATTTACCTGCTCTGCCCCAGGCTCTCTGTTGACCTTCAGTCTTGTATTTCCAACTTTGCCTTCCAGGCATCTCAGACTAGATGTCCAGTAGGAACCTTAAACTCAGCATGTCCAAAATGGAACTCATTGCCTTCCTCCCTAAAACTTCCTCCCCACCCCACCTTCCTTGTTACTGTAGAGAGAACCGCCATCCCCCGGCGCCTCAGGCCCGTGAACTGGGAATCATCCTGGACTCCTCACTATTTGTCACTCACACGCAGAGTTTGGTGCCAAGGCTTATCGATTTCATCTTCAGCATCCCTTTAATATATCCCTTCTCTCCTTTGACACGGGCTCTACCCTGGTACGGACCCTCATCACCTCACATCTGGATTGTGGCAATAGCTGCTGCTGGGGTCAGGGTCTGCCTGCCCTGAGTCTCTTCATTCCTCTAGCTGGGCCTTCATCTAGCCACCAAAGTGACCCATGAATCTTGGGTGTGACCATGCCATCCCCCCACTCAATAAACTCCAGGGTTTCTCTGTTACTCCAGGATTAAATACAAAATGCTTTGGCATTCAAAGCCTTTCCTAAGCTAGCCCCCTCCTACCTTTCCAGCATTCTTATATGCCCTTATATACTTTATGCCTGCCCAAGTAGTCTTGGACCCAGTGACATTGGCCTCCTGGTCATTCCATGAACATGGCACTCTCTCTCCCTCAGATCCAGGCATTTCCTCTGGCTGTCTCCCAGCCTGGAAATCTCTCCCTTCTCTGTCCTGCCCACTGACCTCCTTGGCTTCTTTTAAATCCCAACTAAAATCCCACCTCCTCCAGGAAGCCTTTTCCAACGCCTCCTAATTCCAGTGCCTTCCCTGTTGATCATCTCCGCTTTCTCTGTATCTCTACAGAGCTTGCTTCCTGTGGATTTGTTAGCATGTTTTCTCCCATTAAGCTCTTTGAGGGCAGGAGCAGTCTTTTGGTTCTTTTTGTATCCCTAGCACTTAGCACAGTGCTTGGCATACAGTAGGTGTTCAATAAATGTTTGATTGTTTGAACAAAGACGCAGCTAAATATTCAGTAATGTATTACTTGTGAGAAAGCTAAAACCACGATCACCTCTAGCCATATGCTGTAGCTGCCAGCTTCTCCGCAGACGCAGGAGTCAGTTCCCTCATCCGTTTTCTAAAAAATTCTTTTTTTTTTGCATAATTTCTCCATATTTTTTTTCCTTCAATATCAGAAACGGCAGTTAGCTCACTCAGACACTCAGGGAAGAAGTTCCCTCAGTCTCGTTTCCCACCAGCTGCCTTCTTCTGGACTGGACCCATCATGGCCCCAGGAGACTGGGTATCCTTTGAGATGTCATCAGGCTTGCCCTGAGACTGCAGGGCGGAGCCAAAACCTCCTCCCAAAGCCTCCACTTAACAAGGGTCCCAAGCCAGGCCTCTCTTCCTTTCTAACCAGCCATGCTCCTTGGGCTGGACTGGATCACGCCGCCATGCTAGTACCACCCTCCCCCACTTTTCTGCTCTCCTTTGCGAGTTGTCTTCCCCATTAGAGTATAAGCTCCTTGCATTTGTGTGCCCAGCCCTCAGCACAGTGCCAGGCAATGGAATCATTCAATGCAAATGAACACTTTTCTCTACAGCTCTTGGGTAAGAGGAATCTTATGACCCTGGTTATTTAGTGGATTAAAATGATGTTGAAGGGGGCTGTTTCCACAATCTGGCTAGCAGCTTCTGTGCAGGGTCCAGATCCACCCACAGCCAGCACCCAGAAAGCTGCCGGACAGCCAGAAAGCCCAGGTTCTTTTGATCTGCCTTAATAAGGAGGTTAAGGGGTTGGCAAGCTTACTTTAATTCAGCACACAAATATCATTCCCTTAGTTCAGGGGAAAAAGCCAGCACCCTGAACGTCAGAGCAAAATACAAGCAAATTACAAACATCAACAGACCTTGTCTGATTCAAATCCCAATACATAGTTACCAGAGTTCAACAAAGTCTCAGCATCCGGGTTTACAAGCTGGAAGGCTCCTTAGCTACAGCTGCCCCAGTCTCCTCATCAATACCATCTCAAGAGCCCTTAACCAAATTACAAACAGACCCAATACAATTCATAGTTTACCAGTACCAACATCTGGGTTTCAAAGCCAGGGGGCAGTTTGCAGCTTGCCCAGAGTCTCAACACTACTTCCATGAGTGTGCCCCAAAAATCAAATGCCAAGCTCTCCCCAGTTATATCCAGTTTTTGGAGCCCTGAAGGCTTTGACCTCACCGAGGCTGAGTCTGGGAAAGTTCTCCATCCCCAGGATCACATCATATACAAATCAATGACTCCTACTTATCTCAGTGCGAGAAATACTCCAAGACAAAAAGATCCCACTTTATCTGCCCCAGAATCATTAAAGGCACTTAAGAGAAGAAAAGCAAAATGTCCCACCTTAATTACTATTACATAGTAATGTTAATGTTACACCTAATAGGGGTTTGGGCCTGGGGCTTAGCACTTAGCAAGATTCAATGAAATAGCTGAATTACCCAAAGCAAACAAAAGGCAAACTCTTCAAGGGCACTTGTTGAACTAAGTGCTAAGGAGCCCATTTTGCCTTACCGACACAGGGGCTTACATGTTTCCACTCATTTTGGTCCTGTTGATGCGGCAATGCCCTTTAACAATATGAGTGGCAGCCGTGGCAAACAGGAATTTGTGCGATTATGGTTTTAGTAGGTACTTAGATGAAAAAAAGGTTCCTTTTGTCTGTACCTGTGATTTTACTGGTATGGGAATTTCCGGGGTGGAAACTTCCTTCACCAACGCAGACCTGTAGCTTCTGTGACTTGGTCTTGGGACAGTTACTTGTGCCCTGAGACTTGCCCACTCTGGGTCAGAGGTAGGGCTTGAACCCAGGAGTTCTTGACTCTGAGGCCAGCCAGGTGTTCACTTGATGACATATTACCTCTGAGTGTTCCTACCAACACTATGTGTATGCATATATATTATATAAACACACACATATACATACACATACGTGCATACAAATACATATATGTGTGTATATTTTCCTTCAAAATAGCTTTATTTCAAGGGATGCAGCTTATATTTGGGTTTGAACAATACAAAATGGCCTTTTATTCTTACATCTCTGACTCCATTTTACTTCAGTTGCAAAAGTGCAGTGTGTTGAACCACCAAGGCTTCTAGGCCTGGACAGTGGGTCTGCTCCTTCCCCTGCCCATGGCTCCTTCAAGCTCAGGCTGTGTCTGTGGGCGGGGAAAGCCCTTGACCTTGTCATCTGCCATAGGCTGTCCCATGGAAGACAAGCCCTGCTTAGGTCCTTCCATAATCTCTATAATCATCTCTGGAAGTTCAGTTCCTGCGCTGCAGCTCTAAAAGGCGGCTTATTAGATTACTACCTGAGACACAACATGCCAGGCCTAGTCAACCTGGGAACTGTCTTTGTGCCTGACCTTTCTAGACATTTAGCCTCTGAGTTGGCTGGTGGCTTCCTCATATCTCCATCTTCTACCACAGGCATTGTTCTTCCAAGAGAATGCTGGGGTCGAGAATGAGGGGGTGGGGTTTCTGTTCAGCCTCACCCTGTGGTACCTGGCCTGTCCTATCTGTCCAGCGGGCCTTGGATTTTTTTTATTGTCACGTCGATGTTAGCAGAAGAAGCAATGGATTTGGAATCTGAGGACCCAGGGCTGAATATGGGCCCTACCACTTAGCACCTGCCAGAATGCAGGGGCAGCACCTTCTCTCAGCCTGTTTCTTGTAAAATGAGCAGGGCTGAGCCCTGCAATCCCATTGAGCCTTGCAGGGAGCCCTCCTGGGATTCTCCTACTGACCTTGGGAAGTTGGAGTGACAGGTATCAGTCTCCTTTGGCTCTTGGGGAAACAGGGCCTCCTAGAGATTCTGTGACTGGCCCAAGGTCTCAGAGCCAACATGAAGGTTGGGCAGCCCTCACTCTATTACACCATGTTGTCAACTGTGACCCCAGTGATCCTGCCTTTGAACATGTGTCTGCCGAGGGCTTTATTAGCAGAGTCATTCTTAATGGAGGGGCATGGTGCTGCAGAGGAGATTACGTATGCTTGTACTTATTTCATTGTCAGGGCAGAAAAGATTGGTGAGAGGGAGGAGGAAAGTAGCAGCAGATAAAAGATGGGAAGGGGAGCCAACCTGGTGTTGTGGCTAGTGGGCTGGACTTCAAGTCCTGGGTTCTAATCCTGCCTCGGATACCTCCCAACCCCAGGCAAGCCAGTCATCTCTCTTAGGCTTGCTTTCTCATTTATTAAATGGACACGGTACTAGCACCTGCCTCCCAGGGTGACCCAGAGAAGTGATCTGTGCTCTCCGTGTGAGCCGTTGTTACAATGAAATGACTTGGATGGTTCATCTTAGACGGAACACTTTTAATTGGCTACTTAGATGTTTTTAGCTAGTTATTCTTAATAAGCCACAGAAAATGAGCCCCAAAGAAATACATACGTGACAGCATACTACCCAAGACATTTGTAATTGTCCACTACTTAAGATGCATCTCAGGCCTGCTCGAAATGAAAATTATGTAAATATGTTTTTAGTGCTCATTAAATAGAAGAAGCCCTTAATAGAGCATCATGTAAATGAACATCTTTGGAGTTGGGGAATGGTGTGCTTTTGATGTTAGACTATTATGTTAGTTTTTAAGAGACATTTTAATGAATTTGTCATTGCAGAATTGGTCTATGAAAGTGAATGTAGCCAGCAATGGAAATTATTTGGGGCGGTCTTTAAGAGCTGAGATCAATCGCATAGATGGACCCACCCCGAATACATCGAGGGTTTGTTTTTTTAATTAGGTTATGGTCTAGTTAATTCAGAGAATCAAAGAAATGGAAAAGACCAACAGATTAAACCCAGGAGAAGGTGGATCTTGTCTAAAGTACTATAAACGTCTGTGCTCTTCGGGACCTCTGCCCCTCTCTCCCTCCAAACGGCATAACTAGCTGGCGAAATAGAAGGAGCGCAGGACTTGGAAAGAGGAAGATTTGAATTCAGATCTGGCCTTAGACTTGCACTAGCTATGGGACCCTGGGCAAGCCCCTTAGCATCTGTTTGCCTCGGTTTCCTTATCTGTAAAATGGGCATAATGATAGCACCACCCCACCCCTAGGGTTATTGTGAGGTTGGAAGGGAGAACATGTAAAATGCTTTGCTACCTTAAAGTGTTCCACCAATGCCGGTGATTATTATCCTTTTTTTTTGTTTTAGAAGACGCCTCGAACACCAACCTCGTCTTCCTGTACATACTTGTGGTGGGTGGTGGCACAATATGAGGATGTTGTTTGCGTTCAGACTTCCAGCTATTTCTGCTCAAGTAGACTCACTGTGGTCCATTAATGAACATTTATTAAGTTCCTCCTAAACCCCAGACACTGTGCTTACTGCTGGGGAGGCAAAGACAGACACTAACAGATCTCGCCCTCAGGACAATTACTTTCTGCCGGGTCAAAGGCCAAGTTTTTGTAGCACTCCTCTGGGCAGCTTCCCTAAATTGCATTCATGCCTGTGGGCTGGGTCACCAGAGGATGTTGTTTCTTGCAGGTTGAAGGGCCCTGTAGGTCTGCACCCCTAAAACTGCAGAGCTCCTGACCCTTGTTGCTGAGCTTCCCAAGAACAGCAGGCAGCAGACACAGACAGCTCAAAGTGAAGGCTAATAGGGTTAATAGGGCACAGCAAGGCCAGTGGTCACCAAAATCTGGGCACAGTCTCCCACAAAGAGGTGGAGCAATGGGAGAAACTGGAGTCTGATCCCGGTAAATCAGATGCATAGGCAGCCCGTGTGCCCCAGGTACCTCACATCTTCATGGATGGCTGTTCTTGCTGGTGCTTCTCTTTTTGGGTCATCCTCACCTTCTTCTCTGGGTAATGCAGTCCTTCTGAGTATATTGCTCAGCAGGACTCCCAGGGTCTACACAGCTTGACTCTTCGTCATCAGGCCCACACTGTCTTGAATCTGGACCTGGCTTTCTCCTTGGCTGCCAGAGGTCCCTTTGCTGTGTTTGTGTCTACCCCCTCGAGGGGCTGGATCTCTGTTCCTTGCGGGTTACGGCATCTCCTCTTGGCTGTATGGCTGTTTCAAAGGGTTGTTGGCCTTGGGAGAAGGAGGAGGTTTTCTTTCTCCTTCCTTTCTCCCTCCCTTCCCCCACTCCTGCCCCCCACTCCAGTGGTTGCTCCAGGTCTGGATTGGCTCCAGCTTTCAAACTACATCGACTCACTGCAGGGCTGGCGGGCTTCAGCAGGAGCCTTAGTTTTTAGGTGGCTGATTGTCATCTCAAGCTTCCCTTTCTAACTCAGAGAAACATTTCCATGTTTATAGGAGACACAGGGAAGAGAGGCATCTTCACAGTTAAACAGCTCATTAATATAGTAACACATCAGTCCTTGTGTATGTATGTGTGTGTGCGACCAGCTGCCTCCCTCTGTTCCAAAGTAAGTGTGCACAGAATGTGGGAGGTGGGATTTACTGCAACAAGGAAGCCTTGATGAGGAATCAGGGCTAAAGTCTTGGGGAGCTGACTCTGGACACTGAGATGTCAAGTCAATCATTCATTCAAGCAGGCGGCAGGCACCGTGAAGCTGGCACTATTTGATCTGCATTGTGTTAAGCACTGGGCACCTAGAGGGCGCCATAGTGCACATAGCAGTGAGCCTGGAATCAGGAAGAATTGAGTTCAAATCCAGCCTCTCACACTTACTAGCTCGGTTGCCCTGGGCAAGTCACATAACCCCGTTCGTCTCGGTTTCCTGTCTGTAAAATGAGCCGGAGAGGAAATGGTAGACCGCTTCAGTATCTCTGCCAAGAAGACCCTACATGGGGTCACGGAGAGTCAGACGTGACCGAAACGACTGAACCACACATTATGTTAAGCATGGGGGGCACAAAGGTGAAAGCAGCACCATTCTACCTCTCCAGGAGCTTATATTCTAGTGAGGAGATAGTATGCATGTTAGAACATATAAGTGAATACTACATAGATGAAGAGAGATAAGATGTGGTTTTGAGTGAGGGAAGTCACCGGGGGAGATTCAGGAAAGGCTTCATGTCCAGGGTCACAGAACTAGGAGGACTCTGAGATGGGTCTTGGGTTCGGGTTTCACAGACCCCGAGGAAGTCACTCTAGCTACTGTGCTCACCGACTCTCAAATTATATTCAAAATAAATACTAGACAATTTTTTTTAGAGTCTCTGGAAGAGTCAGGAAAGACTTTAGTTCAGAAGTAGAATCTAGGGGCGACTAAGAATTCTAAGCAGTTTAGATGAGGACATTGGGATGGAGCACCTTCCAGGCATGGGGAACAGTTCATTCAAAGACACGGAGATGGGAGATGAATATTGTACGTGGGGAACAGCAAGACGGCCAGTTTCAAATCTTTCTTAGTCTGAATTTAACAAACAGAATAAAATGACCATCTCCGTGTTCAAAGTAGAACAGAAAAAAGAGGAGTGTCCATGAAACTGAACTCTCTCGCAGGTACAGCTTGGTTTCCCTTTTCACTGCGCACATTTAAGTCTAAGTCACATTCAGGTGTGCATCGCACGCATGTAACAAATTCAACACGCGCTTTCACAACGGTTTGCTGGTCTGTTCCCTTCTGTTCTCTCCTGGGCATTCCTAAGTGTGACTACTTCAAGGAGCACCTTTTTTTTTTTCTTTAGCATGCCTACTGCACGCTGCCTTCTTTGACTCTTCCACCCCCGAGTGAAGACATCAGAAAACTATACCTTTGTAGCAAATGTTACAAGCAGAAGAAATGGTCGCATTGGTCACATCGGGAGACAGATATCTCATTCTGCTTTTTGTTACTGTGCAGTCGCGTCCGACTCTTTGTGACCTTGTTTGAGGTTTTCTTAGCAAACATACTGGAGTGGTTGGCCGTTTCCTCTTCGGCTCATTTAGAGGTGAGGAAACTGAGGCAAACAGGGTGAAGCGACTTGCCCAGGCTCACACAGCTAGGAAGTCTCTGAGGTTAATTTGAACTCAAGATGAGGCTTCCCGACTCCAAGTCTCATGCTTTATGCACTTTAGCGGCCCCTAATGTCTTATCTCATTCTGCGCTTTGAATCTAAAGCCTTAGTATCAAGAGTCGAGGAGTAAACTTCGTCGTTCGTCCTCTGGCTTGTGGTTGGGGTTGCATGGATCAGTTCTGAAGCTTTGTTTTTCTTTAGTAGCTATTTTTATTGTAAACATTATCAGTTCATACAAATGTTGCCAGGTTGTTTTTTTAAAACTATCTTTTTTCATTTCTTATGGAGAAATAATCTTCTGTTACATTCATAATGCATAATTTGTTCAGATATTTCCCAATGGATGAGCTTTCCTTCTTTCCAGTTCTTTGCAGCTGCGAAAAAATCTGCTGTAATTTTTTTTTTGCATCTGAGAGTCTTTCTCTTATAAAATCCTCAGTTTATCTTTTAAAGCTCTTCACATCTTGCTGGTCACTTGATGAAGGAGCCAGCAATGGGCTGTGTCAAAGAGAAGTCAAGAAGAATGAGGGCTGAGAAAACAAAGACATTAAAAGATCCTTGGTAATTGGAGAGGGGGGGATTTCTGTTGAATGATGAGGGTGGAAGGCAGATGGCAGGGAAAGAAGAGAGTGAGATGAAAAGGCATGGAAGAAGAGCTGATTTTAGATGGCTTTCCCAAGGAGCTTTGCGGCCAATGGGAGGAGAGTGATAGGATGTCAGGTGCCAGAGATGGACTGATCAAGTGAAGGCTTGTTTGAAGGATGGAAGAAGTATGGCCATGCTGTAGGCAGCAGGGAATAAAACAGGGAGAAAACCAAGATGGTTAAGAGAGTGGGAGGCAATGGAATGGGAGATATGCTGGAGGACAGGAGATGGGAGAGGATTGATCTGCTAGAGTCTCCAGGGGTTTGCCTTGGCAAGGAGAAGGGCTACGCTTCATGTGTGACGCAGCGAAGGAGGAGACCTATTAGACATTTAATAGATGCTTGCTAACTGACTTAGATCTCTTTAGGGTATAGGCAAAAAGGTCACTTTGGCAGGACCATAGAGCATGCGAAGTCAAGTCATGTATAACCAGGCTGAGAAGACTTCAATCTCGGGAAGCTTCGAGGTGTCCAACTGACCCTCTGGTTTCCTGGACCTGTAACCCTGCCATGTCTTGGCTTGTGTTTCTGCAGGTCCTGAAGTCTTTTCCTGTCTGCTCTGGTTGGAGTTACAGCAATCACTCAGCACAGAGCTGCCCAGCAGGGCTCCTCCTCACTGTCTGCTCTCCTCCCCTCATTGGTTCAGCCCAGAGGTTGCATAGCTCAGCAAAACAAATGGAACTGATCCCTTGAAAGCAGCCCCTGTTGCACTGAATGAGACAGCAGCATTTACATGATCCATCCATCCCCATACAACAGAGGACAGGGAAGTTCATTTTCCTAGGTGGCTTTCCCCCAATTCTTTTGATCTGAGCCAAGTTCCCTTTTGGCTCATAGGAATTCTTGAGACTCCGTGATGACTTTCTAGAAAATTTGTATCGGTAAATGAACAGTTGACATGTCATTAAGCATCCTGCAGTTCATTCCCTGAATCAATACCAGTGTAGTGCCCAGTCAATAGTAAGATTCATTTATCACAAAGTGGCCCGTCTCATCCTAGTAAGTGCCCTATTAGGAGATGCTAATTCCTTCTCTTTCTGGGGGGCAAGCTGGGTTGCCCTGTGATTAAACCAAAGTGTTCAAGTTTCAACTCATTCTATTTGGGACTGACACAAGAATATGCCTGATTGAAAGTGTTTAGTGGAATAAAATGATCTATTGGAGGGAATTAAATCTTATACTGTATTGAAGCCACATGTGCCTGGAAGGTAAGATCCTTGATGAACTGATGAACAATGTTGAAATCCAGAAGTTCTAGTTTCTGGAAGTGTCTCATTGGTAGTTTTTTTTTTGTTGTTTTGTCTTTACATCACTGACATTCCCACTGATATGGTGGAAAGGGGGTGGTGTGGTTCTGGGAGACCTTGGGTCAGATCCCTCCTGTTCATTTTCAGAGAGGTGCCATGGTCTGGTGGGCTGAGCACTATTCTCAAGGAAGGAGATTCTGATACTATTAACCCTGTGATCCTGGATCCCTTAGCATCTCTGAGCCTCAGTTTTTTCATCTATAAAATGGAGTTTGTGAAGGAAGATAAGCTTGGAAAGGTCTGTTGGAGCCAGATTTTGGAGGACTTTAAATGCTGAGGGGAGTAATTTGTTATTCCGGAGCAGGAGTTCTTACCCCCTTTATGTGATGAACCCCAGGCCAATTTAGTCTGGTGAAGCCTTGGGACCCCTTCTCAGAATCATCTTTGTAAGTACATAAAATAAAATACATAGGATTCTGAAGGAAACCATAATAGTGAAGTAGCTAATAAAATAGAAGCAGAATTCACAGATCACAGTGAGTAGGGAGTCACTACGGACTTTTGAGCAAGGAAGGGACGTGGGGACATTGCCTTAGAAAGATTGTGGATTTGTTTTCCAGAGTGTCAGCTGAGGGTGAGAGTCATGGAGGCACCTAAACCCAAAGAGTCCCTTGGATGGAGAGCTGTGAAGACAGCATCATCTCCTCCCTAATTATCTCTCATCCTGGAGGTGGGGAGTGAAGTGGAATGGGCATTGGACTGAGAGTCGGGAGACTGTGTCTTACTTGGGCCGAGGAGACAGTGGCCTGACCTGGGGGGAGGGGAACGGAGCAGAGAAGGCTGAGTTTGGAGGTAAAGGTCGTGGGCTAGAAGTCTGGCTCTGCCCTTTACCTGTGTGACCTCATTTAGATTCTTTTGCCTCTCTGAGCCTGTTTCTTTCCCTGAAAAATGCAGGATTCTGGGTCCCCTCAGTCCGGCTCAGTCTATGACTAGCACTGGCTTTCACTCCTCTCTCTGGCCTTAGTTTCCTCATCTGTAAAATGAGGCAGCTGGCCTCCGAGGTCACTTGGCAGCTCAAGCTCTGTGATTCTAGGACTAGATGGTCTGTTATGGGTTTCCTGGCCCCCATTTCCTAAGCTTCTGCCTTTGTGCCATAGACCACTGTGACCGGGCAGTACTACTGTGCTATAGATAAGAAGCAGGAACATTTCTTGTTTTTATGTGTGAGCTCATGAGGGTAGGGGCAGTGTTACCTTCTTTGTATCCCCAGTACCTGGTATATAGTAGACATTTAATAAATGCTTGTTGATTGATTGTCCAAATTTTTATTTTTATCTCTTCAGATTGATCCTGGTGTCTCAGTGAGGTAACATGGTAAAGCCCTTTGCAGACCTTACAGGGTTATATCAATGGCAGTTAGTATTAATTATTATTATTATTATTATTAGACTGATATGACCAACTCCACTTATATCTCAAGCCAGTTTGAGTGAAATCAATACAACTTCTTGCATCCAAGTGTCATTTGGAAAAAAAAAATCAATGTGCATTTTCCATCTTGCCTTCCTTCCTTCCTTATCAGTAGAGTCAGTCACCACAGGGGAGGCTATTGGGGGCAGTTTGGGAGGGCGCTCCAAAGGAAGAGCCAGGGCTGAATGCCAGTCTTGGCTCTTTCTCGGGACAAGCCACCCGAGAATGTCATCTTTCTGCCCTTTGGTCTCATTGTATTCAAGGTGTTCACTGGGATGTACTTGGACCTGTCTCTGCTAACTTATCTCTCTCCTTGCAACCTCGTGAAGCTTAATTCAGCTAAGCCTAAAATTAGATGAGTTGAGACTTTTGCTGACAATCTGAAGGTTTACCATATTTGCTGAGGCATTAGGTGCACTCGGGCGTACGGTGTATAATTATCTTTATCATAAATATTGTATCCATGTATAAGATGCAAGCACTTTCTGAACCTCCACATGCTAAAAAAATTACAGTTCCTATAGCAGCAAAAATATTTATCTGGAGAAGGGATGCCAGCAGAATTTTTTTAACTCAGGATATGAGATCTCCTTGTCACGTAGAGGGTCATCTCTTATTCTTCTCTTTCCCTCATATCAAGGGGGGAAATCTTTCCATTTTATCAAGCGTCAAGTCAAATCCAATTCTACAAGTTTTTATGAAGCATCTACTAAATGTAAAGTACTGCATTATGTGCTGGGGATAGATCGATAACAGAAACTGGTCCAGGCCTTCAGTGAATTTGCATTTTACTGAGTTTACATTTTTTCAACATTTTTTCCCCAATTAGTAAGTATTTACTTTTTTTTTTCCTTCCCACTCCACCCCCATCCACTGGAAAAAAGAAACATAGAACCCTTGTATTGAATGAGTATAGCTGAGCAAAACAAATTCCCACATTGGTCATATCTAAAAATGAGTTTGTTACTGCGTTGATCAGAATTCTAAAGGATTTCAGAATTGTTCATTTTTACGATATTAAGGCTTTAATATAAATTGTTCTTCTGGCTCTCATTTAACTCTATATAAGCTTATATAAGTCTTGCCAGGTTTCTCCAAAACATCTCTTTCTTTATTTCTTACAGCACAATAGTATTTCATGTGTCCATAATTACATCCATATACATCTATAATTTTTCATCCAATCCCCAATTGATGGGAACCCTCTTAGTTTTGCTTTACTTGCCACTACAAAAGAGCTGCTAACAAATACTTTTATAAGTAAAGGATTCTTTCCTCTTTCTTTGATCTCTTTGGAGTAGAGTCCTAATGGGGATTTTCTGGGTCAAGGGGCATGCCCAGCCTACTAAGTTTTGAGGTGTCATTTTAAATTGCTTTCCACAATGGATATGCCATTTCATAGTTCCTCCCAATGGACATGTTTTCCTGTAGCTCCTCCAATATTTGTTACTTTTATTTGTGTCAGCTTTTCCAGTCTGATTGGCATAAGGTAGAAGCTTAGAGTTGCTTTAATTTTCATTTCTCTAACAATTAGTGATTTGAACATTTTTCACCCCCCCACCCGGTTATAAGTAACTTGAGTTTCTTCACTTGAGAATTACCTTTTCATATCCTTTGATCATAACAGTTAGGGGATGGCTTTTATTCTTATATATTTGAATCAGTTCCTTATGTACCTTGGAAATAAGACCTTTATCAGAGAAAATTGCTACAAAGATTTTTCCCCCAAGTTAACTGTTTCCCTTCTAATCTCAACTGCATCAACATTCGTTTGCCCACCTCTAATCCTAGGACACATTTTTCAAAGGTTGCTGACGGTCCCTCATCATTCACGCCCTTCCAGTTCCTTCAGACCTCCCTCTAGGATGTAGCTTATCAAGGTATAAATGGCTTGAGCTCATCAAGGGCAGTTAAGTTCTCTCTTATTGCTCCTCTATATTTTTCAAAATTCTAACTCCCTGTGAGTAAGTTTTGCATTGACTCTTCTGGTTTAGAGGCTACACCTCTTTGCAGAGAAGACAAAAGGAGGAAAGGAGCTAAACAACACTGCCTTCTTGTCCTTTTGAAGCTGTTGTCCCATCTGCTTGGTCTCCTCATCTTTCAAGTAGATGAAGCCCCAACTCCTTTTGTTGTCCTGATTTTTCCTCTCTGGGTTGGGTTCACTCTGGCCCTGGACATTGGGCTGTGTCAAGCGTTTGTGTTTATCATTCATCTTAAATCTTCTTTACACAGCTTTTAAAAAATCTAAGCTTTAAATCGGGCCCTTATCATATCTTGTCTAGATGTTGTAATAAGCCTCCTAGCTCGTTTTCCTGCCTCCGTTCTCTCCTAGTAAAAGGATTCTTTGTAGAGCAGCCACATCCAAGTGGATTAATAGGTTTACTAAAATCTCTTTTCATTCCTGAGAACTTCTCATCCTTCATTCAGTCAGGCTGTCCACCAGAAATCATTTATTTAGCACTTACCTTGGGCCAGGCACTGTGCTAAGCACTGGGGGATACAAATACAAACAAGCCCCCCAGACAGCTGTGCTGGCGCTAACGTTCCATTACAATCCAGGGGAGCTGGAAAATGGGCAGATGTCTGGGAGATGACAAAAACTCACCCACCATGCCAGGAAGAGTCTCTCAGGTTTTCTGTGGGGGAGAGGTAGGCCTGGTGGCCAGATTGAGGGGCTTTTTGCGCCCCGGTGCTGACAGAGGCTGAAGAAGGCACAGCTTTGAACTCCCACTAACTTGCTACCCCAACCTAACAAAACCCCAAACCAGAAAGGGAAGGTCTCTATTGGCCAAGCTTAAGCAGCATAGCCACAATTTGAATACAGATTTTACGACTCCAGGTCCAGAGACTCCATACCCGCTTCCCACCTCAAATCTACAAGTATTGCATTAATTATTGTGTGAGACACTGGGGACACCAGACCCTGCCCTTGTCGGGGAGACAGCCTAGACTCATCTACCACCACGCCAACAGCCTACAAGACCAACAGGGGTCTGTGAGTGCTTGCACTGGACAGTTCCTGCAGCTCTGATCCCAGCAGTTCAGCAGAGCTCTCAGTGAGCTCCAGAAGACCTGGAAAAGAGTGGCCCAAACCTCACGAGAATGGAGGCAGTGGCGGTTGTGCCACCAACGATTCCTCCTCTCCCTCTTCTTATTCTGTGCCAGTCCCTGAAGGTGGCTTCAGAGGCAGTAGTTTTTGAAAATGGAGAGTAATAAAGCCACACTTTCTTGAGAATGTTACCCTGAACGTAAGTACAAGGACCTTAAAGTCTCCAAATTGCCCAATAGAGACTCTATTTTCTTTTTCACATTTCCTGAATGAATGAAAAAAAGCATTTATTAAGCACTTAGTGTGTACCAAAGGCTGTGCTAAATATTGAAGCTACAAATGTGAAAGTGACCTCAAAGAGCATACATTCTAATCTCTTACTTCCTTTCCTTCGCATAGGCTGTGCCCCCTGCTTGGAATGTGTGTCTAGTCAACATTTCTTTCAGAAATTGTCTTGTGCTCATTCTGTATATGCTTTATATTGATATATCTGGGTCCCTGCTATTTCTGCCAAGTAGAATATAAACTCCTTGAGGACAGGAACTGTTTTCGATTTTGTATTTGTATCCATAGCATCTGGGACAGCGTCTGGCACGTGAAAGGTGCATAATAAATGCTTACTGAATAGAATTATATTTTGAACAGTTGCTTTCATAAAAATAAATCCATTTTTGGCTTTCCATCCTCAGCGTCTGATATGTAAAAGGTGCTTAATAAATGCTTATTGATCATGCATTTAGGATGAAGGCTACGTTTTTTTTTTTGTGAGGGGAAAAATCCACACAACAGAGTGAATGGGGCTGTTGCCCCCTTGTGAGTTTTCAGGTACCAAACCATAGACTAATTGGCTCCCATGTCTACCTACAGGTGCTTTTGCTGTATGAGAAGACCGGGTGTTGCTCATTTCTGTAGCTCCAGGGCAGCCATGACTCCACATTCATAAGTTATGAGATGCTGCTCTACCCACAATAAGGAGCTGACATTCTCTTCTCTTCTCCCTCGGATCTCTGGCTGGAATAAAATTAATTTTGAAAACAGCAATCTCGCAGAAGGGGAGGACGCTCCAATCATCCTTTATCTTGCTTGTGTTCCCGTCCCTACGTTTAACAACTTTTCAACGTTTAGAAACATTCTGCACATCAGTTGGGTATTCAGACCAGAGCATTTGGCAGTCATTCTATTTCACACGTTTTCTCGAGGTCACGGGCTCTCTTAATGACCAGCACAATTGTCACCACGGTCCCCAAGTTATCTGATACCTTGATAGATCAGCAATTCGCACCAACAGTACTTCCCCCTCAGCTTCCCTTCTTTTTTCTTATAGAGAGATGAGAGTAAGCATGCTCTCTCTAGGAATTCTACTCCTGCACATAGGGGGTTGGCATCAGGAGTTAGTACTCATAGGCTTCTCCATACCTGGAGAACACCCAAACCTTTATTAATTTTTCACACCACTGGCAATCTTCTAGGATGTCACCTTTTAGATGTTCCTATTCATGACAGAATCTGGGTTTCCACCGCTGCTGCAGAGCAGTTCTATTCAATTTGTGGGGAGGAGTTGCATTTTCTGCAAGATTTGGGGGCAGTTTCCTATTCTCTTAAAGGGGGAGAGTGAAGTGGTCAGTGGCCACTGATACTTCACCCCTTGTAAAATCTAGACCATCAGGGAAATAGCAGGAGAGTGCTCTGAGCCAGGCTGAATATCACCACATTCGCAGATAATGGCCATTTCTTGAAGTCCATATTTAAGTACCCAATTGATAGCCTTCAAAGAAATGCTCTCAACTCTCCTTAACATCCAGAAGTCTCTTCGAGTCTGGGGGAGCCTCTCCTTCTTACTATCAACAAAGCAACTCATCAGAACCCTTTTGTGGTTGTTGTTAGGAGCCAATCAATCGGCGAACTCTTACTGCATGCCCAGTCCTGGGTACACAAAGAAGGGCAACAGCACCCACCAAGCAAACATTTCTATATGTGAAGAACAGGAAAAGAGGATTGTATATGAGGCAGGGAATCCCTGTTATGTACAGTTTATTTATTTAAAAGTATATATTAAAATGAACATGATAGCACCAACACTGTCCCATTTGTCTTCATCACCTTCTGAATTTCTTATCATTTTCTTCTATGTATTTTAAAATTATTTCCTTGACATTCTTTTCTTTTTTTTTTCCTCCCATCAATGTCAATGCCCACCCATTCACACCCATAAGTTGTTCTCACACCTCCCCCCACAACTAAACGTCCTCTTGTTTAGCAAATAAGTATATTTGTCGTATACTGTGGCTGTGGCTCAAAATGCACATCTTCTTTGGCATTTCCAATCTGTTACCCCCTTGCCAAAGGGTGACAAACTTCCTCATTAAGTTTTTGGAATTCTGATTGATCATTGCACTGATTGGTCACTGTTCTTAACTCTCTCGTGGTTGTTTTCCTTTGCAGTTTTGTAGTCATTGTGTAAATTGTTCTCTTGATTCTTCTCACTTCACTTTGCATCAGTTCATACATGTCTTTTCAGGTTTCTCTGAAATTTTATTTCATGATTTTGTATATGAAACAACAATATTCCATTAATTCATATGCCATAATTTGTTAAGCTATTCCCCAAAAGATGAATATCTACTTTAGCTCTTTGTACAATAAAAAAGTGGCTATAAATATTTTTGTACATGTGGCTCTGTCCTTTTGTTCTGTCTTAGACTTCCTTGAGGTACATGTTGTTGGATCAGAGAGGATGCACATTTTTATGACTTTTTCACTGTCGTCCCAGATTCCTTTCTGGAGTGGCCAGACAAATTCACAGTTCCACAACAGCGTATTGGTGTGTCTCTTTTCCTTCAGCCCCTCTAACAATAGGCATTCCCTTTTTTTATATTTGCTGATCTAAGGGTTGTGAAATGGAAAATGGAACTCCCAGTATTTTAATGTGTTTTTCTCTTAGTATTAGTGATTTGAAGCATTGTCTACACACCACACACACATATACACACATTGATGGCTTATCAGGAACATTTTAAATGTTCTAATATCATTTATGTGAAAATGACTTTTCATTTTTAAATTGCCATATTCCAAAAGACTTCAGCTTAAGTGGATGGGAAGGCACACTCTGCTAGAATGTGTACCAGTAGCCGATAAAAATGTTTAGAGCTTTTGGCTAAATTTTCCATTTTAATGACAATTTCTGCTTTCCATTGGCATGTTTTCTTTTCTGAATTTCCTCAGCACTGTAGCTCAGTTGATATTTGCATGGCTGCAAACACTAGAATTTGGAAGATTCATGAGCTCCTTTGTGCAATGCTCCCTCCAATGGTAGCGATTGCATCCTGTTCAGTCCTTGGTCATACCCCCTGTAGCACTCCCCTTCTGAGCATCTCCCTGGGCCCCTAGAGGCCCATTAGAAAGTTGTCTGTACCAGCTAGCCCTCACATTGTCCATCTGTTATCCCTCGCCCTCACTGTATGACTGGTCCACTTCCTATCCTAATCATACATTTCCCGGATGATGTCTTTTATGCCACTTCTTGAAATTGCTTTAAGAAAGAATAAAAATAAATGCACTCCACCGGAGCCATAGGGTAAACCAGAGCATATTCGTAATAGCTCAAAGTCTCATCTGCCATTTGAGAGAGAAAAGTAATTACTTTCTCCTATTGATGATCTAATCTCATCCAAATGATTCCTGAATCTCATAGAAACACTTCAGTTGTCACATGCATATTGATAACATAGAACTAGCATTGCTCTCAGCCTCCCCTCCCTGCTGGGGCTTCTGGAATGTAATACAGGAGAGCTTGCATTTGGCTACTTCGATGGAGCTCACGTCTATAGCTCGGGCTCCGGCAATGGAGGCAGGCTTGCTGCTCATGCTGGCTCGAATCCAGCTCCCCTCTTAGATGCTTGCTTTTCTGTCATTAAGGCACTTCCCATTCTCTTCCCAGTCTGTGGAGGTCATTGACATCCTCTCACCATTCAAGCATCAACCCAGCCTCATCCATCCCGTTGTGGCTATTCGTTAGAATGTGCATAGCTTATCTCCCATGTGCCCTTGTCATGGCAACTGTTGAATCGCTTTGGCGTGATGTTGCTTCAGTTCATCCTTTGTTCATCTTCCTCAAAGACTCAAGATGCATTTATTGAGCACCTGCTGAATTCCAGGCACTGTGCTAATGGGGATGCAAAGAAAGGCACAAAAGATGGTCTCTGCTCTCAGGAAGCTCACTTTCTAATGAGGGAGACAATATGCAAATGATTAGGAAGGGACAAGATGAAGTTGGCATCAATTGGAGTTAATCACAGATGGAAGGCACCAGAAATTAGAGGGGCCAGGAAAGCGTTCTTGTAGAAGGTGAGATTTTAGCTTAGTCTTAAAGGAAGCCAGGAGGAGAGATGAAGAGGGAGACCCTTCTGGGTGTCAAGGCAGTCAGGAGATGTCTTTTATGAGGAATGGCACGGGGCCAGTGTCCCAGGATTGCAGAGTGTTTGGAGGGCATAAAGATTAGGAAGGTGGATAGGAGTCAGGCTATGAAAGGCTTTACAGCACAAACAGAGGATTTTATATTTGATTCTGGAGGCCATTCATTGAATTGGTGGGTCATATGGTCAGATCGATGAGTTAGAACTTGAAGTTGTATCTTTCTCCCCAAATTGTCAGTCTCTGAATCGTGTTCCCTCCAATCCCACCCAGATGGCTTTGCCTTATATGAAATGTATCCAGAAAGGCAAGTATCTTTTGAGGAATTATGCTGTGACATTTTCCGAGCCAAAACATCTGAGACCAAAACATTTTGCCTTCTAAAATGATGGTGGCATGACCTTTGCAAAACGGATGCCTTGTTTCTCCCAGAGTGTCCTGACCACAATCCGTGACCTTGAATGACTCTTCCGAGGCTGGTTTCTTTAAGGCATTGCCCTACTATGGCGTTAATAATTGTTAAAACCAATTAGTTTATTATTAAAGGCAATAGTTAAACTGGCATTACCAAAAATATCGCATGGTTCAGGCCCCCAAATCCCTGTTGCTCCTGCTGGTGATGATCACTCCCAATAATAGCGAGCATTTGTGGAATTCTTTATGATTTGCAAAGCACTTTGAAAATATTTTTTCATCTCATTCTCACAACGATCCCGGTGTATAGGTGTTTTATTATCCCCATTTGACAGATGAAAAAATTGAGAAGTGCCTTGTCCACGATCATAGGAAGTGTCTGAAGCTGGATTTGAACTCCATTCTTTCTACTGTACCTCCTGGCTGAAGGGACTTAGGTATATGGGACGGCACCAGTGGAAATACATCCTCATCCAGCATTCTTCCATAAGGACCCAAGGGGTTCTCATGGTTCCCAGATGGCATTGCTCCACCTTACCCACAGTGACCCACATGTTCAGCCCCATAAATCCTTTAAAGTCTAGGTAGGGGCTTGGAAGTGATAACCAGGCAGTCTTTGGAAGCTGGGATGACCAGGGTGAAGGCCGAGATTCCTTGATTCAGTGGAAATCTAGTCCCAGGCAGAGTGCATCTCAGGCATTTACATTTCCCTGGTGAGCCAAATCCATTCTGCTGATAGAAGAAAGGGCTGTTGTTTTTAATAATAATAATCGCTGCTGATGCTTATGTAGTGCTTTAAAATTTGCAAAACACTTGACAGATGTTATCTCATTTGATTGTTACAGCTTCACTATAAGGTAGGTGATATTATTGTCCCCATTCTATGGATGAGGAAACAGTCTGAGAGAGGGCAAGGTAGTTCTCCAGGGTCAAAGCGCTTAGTGTCTGAGGTAGGATTTCAACCTTTGACCTCTTGAAGATCAGGGACTATTTTCTTTTGTTTTATTTCCTTGTTTGTATCTTCAGAACTTGGCATAGTGCCTGGCACATAGTAGGTACTTAATAAATGCTTGCTGATTTTACTTGATTTGAATCCAAGTCTTCTTGACTTTAAGACCATTGTTCCATCCACCAGGCTACTCAGCTTACTCTAACACATCTTAGTAGAATTTGGGGAGCCAACATTTATCTCCCCAATGGACACTCAGGGCCCCATATCCATCTTTGTTAGATTGGCACAGATCATAACAATCTGTGCATCATCACATGCAGCTGCCTCCCCATGATGATGTGTTGAGCTGCCAAGAGTGACCTTCCATCTGGGACAGAGCATCGTTCCATTTACCATTGTGACGTATGATGGCCTCATTCCTAGCCTGCTGTTAGAGGCTGAAGTGTCCCAAGACAGAGTTAATGGTATTGCTGTGACGGTGCCTCCTCCTTCAGGTCTGGCCCATCTCCTACTCTTCCAGAGTTTCCAGGTAGGAAATGCTGGTGTTATTGGCCTGAGCAGGGGGGAGGCTCTGAGAACACTCTAAGTACAGACAGGCTGTGATCATGTCCCCATTCCCTCTTGGGTTTCTTCTCAAAATGGTTCCAGTGGATTGCCTTCCTTCAGTAAGTAGAAGGCATCATGTTGTTTATACTTCCCCAAGTGTGACCAGGCCACTGACCTGTACAAGAATCTTCACTAGCTCCCTATTGGCCAAAGGACAATATGCCAACTCTTCCTTCAGGCCTTCCACAATCTGTTTTTCACCTGCCTTTGCTGCCTCGTTTCAGACTACTTCTCTCAATGAACACTACATCAAAGCCAAACCGAACAAGTACTCTTGATGTTTCTTGGCTTTGCCATCTCCCACCTTCCTTCTTTGTGTCCATGTGTGCATCAGGAGTGGAAAGCTTTGCTGGACTTGGCTTGTCAAGTCCTGGTCAGAGCCAATACATTCATTGAGTGACCTTAGATAAGTCAAGTAATTGAGGCCTTGGGGCCTTGGTTTCTTTATTTGTGGAATAAGAGGGTTGGACGACATGATATCTAAGGGTTCTTCCTGGGGTTAAATCTAGGAACCTATGACCTCTGTAGTGGGAGTGAAAGGACCATCCCAAGGCATGGGCATTTAACAATAAAAACTGCATCTGGGCCCATGCACCTACTTCCTTCTCCTTAAGGGGTCTTTCTGTTTTGTATTCATGCACATGTCCTGGACCAAGTTCAGTCCCAAGGGATCCTGGTCTCCACTGAGAGGTAGGCTTGCCTCATTCCCCATTGGCCTGTTAAACCCTCATTCTGGTGATCTGGAGAACATTATTTAAAGCTTAGGCTGTGGTTTATGTCTAGGTTTCCCCAAAGTGGGTAATTAAAAAAGACGCTCAGCCTACAGCATAAATCAGGTTTTTACTTCCTACACACAAAAGAAATGACCACAGACCCTGAAGGCTCCCAGAGCTCTTTGATGGAGCAGCTCACAAGAGGACTCAATACCTTAACTTATACCCTCATTGTGGGGCCGGTGAATAGGTGTTCCCTGTTTCACCTGCGCCCGAGCCTGTAAGAATGACATCCAGTTCCTATATTCTTATAAAACAGGCCAGGCTTGGACCCATTCTGTTGTTGGTGGCTGTCCTCTTCTCAAAAGCTGGCATCATTGGTGGGGGGCCAGTCGGCTTCAACCCAGAGGACCTAGGACTTCCAGACCTCCGAACTCATGGAGGTTCCCTCCAAGGCTGGATACATCCATTTTTGGCATAGACGGTCATTCATCTAAGATCCAAAAATTCAGGCAAAGGTTCAACCAGAAACCCAGGCTCATGGTCAACCAGGTAGGATGCTTCTTTTTACCTACTATGGGCTCATGGGGACATAGTAGCTGGGGGGAGAGGAAGAGAGCAAATGGTTCCTTTCCCTATCCCTGAGGAGAAGTGACTCCGGATAGCTGGAAGGAAAGACCAAGAGTCTAGAGGGAAGGACCACTCCCTTTTAAACATCCACCACCCTTGAGCTCAGTGGACAGCATGAAGACTGTCTTGTCATCTCCAGGAGCTAAGCCCTTTCCTCACTGTGACCCTGAATGGTTTCCCAGAAGGGATGGTTCATTCCCAAAGGACCAAACACTAAGTCATCATTCCATGGATCCCCTGGATGTTTCTAGGGGAGCTCCAGTCTCACAATGCCCTTTATTCAACCTCTCATCCACCTATATCTATCTATGATCCCACATCCTTGGTTTATTTTTGTGAAACTAGTAGCAGGCAGAACAATGTTTGCAATTCAATAACAAAGAACAGAAAAAATGGTGTGACTTCACTCTCTGCAGCCAAGGAGTTAGCCGGAGTCAGTTTTCTTTTTTGGCTCTGAATAAAGCATTGGCCACAGAAAATCAGGTCTTTAAGACTCAAGTGCTTCAAGTCTAAATGAAACACCTGAAATTTTGAAGTTTGTTGCTGAAATGGTATTTTAACCACAGCTGAAACTCTAGACAGGGTAGGACAGGAAGAAGGAAGGGGAGAGAATCATGTGGAGTAGAAGTAAAAATGGATTAGGACCATCCTGAAAGATGCTTCTGCCCAGGACTTGTAGCAATGTGCTGGGCCTCTCAGTCTGTCAGGGATGAAGGCTAGCTGCAGCCTTCCCCAGCACTGGGTGCCATATTGCCATCCCTGGAAAGCATTCGACCATTGTAGTCATCGACACATTTTGTGTGGCTGCTTCGTGCCCTTCTGCGAGGGCCTGGTGAGGACCTGAGTGAGACTGCTGCCATTGCACCAGGGAGCATTAAGGACAGTCGGGTGAGGCCGTGCACATTTTACCATTTAGGGAGAGTGTGACTGTTGTCAGTAGATGTCCTTTCATCTCCAGCTGAGATTGTGTGAAATATTTTGGAGATGAGCCCATCAGTGCTCTCCATGCCTTCCATAATAGTGGCCTTTTTTTCCTCAGCTTTACTTGATTCACAGAAGAGATGCCGTGACTTCCTGGTCAGCCTTGATGGTCAGGGGCTCAGGGGTTCATGGCTTCAGAGCTGGAAGGGGCCTTCAAGGCCCAATCTTCTCTGGCTACAGAGGAGAAAAAGGGGGTCCAAAGGAGGTCAGTCTGTAGTTTGCCCAGGGTCCGGTAGGTCGTAAGTGGCTTAGAATTTGGGCTCTATTGCAGGCTGAGCTCCAGGGTCGCCTTCTACCTGAGGCCATTCCCCTAATGGTTAGTGCTCACCCCCTCTGCCCCGAAACTACTGGTCTTCATTGGTCTATATTTTATATGTAGCTATCAGTGGATGTATTATTTTCTTTTAGTAGTGGTAATTAATAATAATAACAGTGATAGCTAACATTCATGGAGTGCTTTTAGGTTTGCGAATGTTTAAAAAATATGATCTCATTCAATCCTCCGAACAACCCTGAGAGGTAGGTGCTGTTATGATCCCTATTTTATAGATGAGGAAACTGAGGCAGACAGAGATTATGTGACTTGTTCAGGGTCCACAGCTAGCAAGTGTCTGGGGTGCCTTCCTGACTCCAGGCCCAGTAGTCTGTCCAGTAGCTGCCTCAGTCACCATAACTCACATTAATAGAGCGCTTTAAGGTTAGCAAAGCATAGCATGTATGTTATTTCGGCGAATGTAAACTCCTTGAGTCATCGGCTGTCTTCCTTTTTATCTATCTATTCCTCTCTCTTCATTCATTCTGTTGGACCGAATTGAATTGGGTCCGCTTTGTCTAACTTCAGACTCGGTATTAGTCTTTCCAGCATTCTCCTCGGCTTCTGGGCGGTACCTCTGGCAGATCCCCGGCCCTTGTTGTTCAGACTTCAATGGTGCCTCGTCCACTCGGAGCTCATTGTCCATCTGCCTTCTCAAGGCCTCCTTGGCAGTCCGCTTCTTACCTATTGGAATTCCTCCGAGGGAGCATGAGGCTGATTCATTTACCCCAAACCTCCTAGCCTGTGAATGCTTAAAAATCCAATTTACTCTTTCTTCCCCAAGTGGATGAGTCCAGCACGAATTCAGAGTGATGAATATTAAACGCATTTTCCCCAAAGGAGGAGAAAGTCCGATTCTAATTCATAGGCCCAAAGTGCTTCTGCTGTGTGGAGTCATTAGCATGCATTGCTTCTGGTGATTGAGAAAGTCATCTTTAAAGTGGTCTGAGCCTTAGGGGAAAGGGCCTGGTTTAGATCCTATTCCCACATCTCAGGGGCTGGAGAGGTCTTAGTGGTCACTTCCAGAGGCCAAGGGCCTGTCCGAGGGACTGCACACAATCAGGATTCAAACCCAGGACCTCCAACTCTCCATTTATATCATCTGCCTTCATAGCCAAATTGAGCTAATAATTTCTTTCTTTTTTCATCAAAATAGAGAAGGATTTAATCTCTTGGCTACAGGGTAAAGTTTAATACCTTAACAGTAGTAATGTGGCAATGGATCTCTGATGATTTAATAACTAGCATTTCTATGGCACCTAGTGCCTGCCAGGTACTGTGTGAAGTCAGCTCTTTACAAATATTGACTCATTTGACCCCCATGATAACTCTGGGATGTGGATGCCATTATTGTCCCTATTTTACAGACCAGGAGACTGAGGCAAACTGAGGTGAGATGGCTTGCCCAAGATCACACAGCCAGTGTGTGGTGGAGGCTGGATTTGAGCTCAGGCCTCCCTGAGTCCAGGCCCCATGCTCTATCCAGGGGGTTGCAGTTTCCACTGATAATACGAATCTCTTCTTCTTACCCCCATGGAAGATGGAGCCACAAATTCCTAAGAAGTTTGTGAGCCACGGGCTGCATCAGCATGATGGCTTTGTGCCCGCATGGATGCTGGAAAATTCTGTCCAGCATCTGGATGTTTTGGCTCAGGGACGCTAAAAAGCCGAATCATTGACTGAATTACTTGATCTTTCTATAAATATGACCTATGGTGTGGAGCAGGGTTTGGAAGCTGGGGTCTGTGAAATTTGAAAAAACACATTTTGATAATCGAATCTCCATTGGTGATACTCAAGTTGTGGCACCTCCCTCCTTGAGTCGCTGTCAGGGTAAAATGACTTACTTGTATGTAGAGAGCTTTGCAAACCCCAGAACGCTATGTGAATGCTAGCTATCAGCATTATTATTATTCATCTAGTTTTCTTTGAAATCACATGTATTTGATTTTATACACTTAGAGGATATTATTCTGAAAGAGGTTCACTGCACATATTGGTCTGAGACTGTAATCTGTGCTTCAGAGGAGGCAGAGGTTGGTGGATCGCTTGGGCGTAGGCCAAGCCAATTCATTAGGTATCTGAGCTAAGGAAAACACCAATCTGGTGAGCCTCTGGGTGTGGGTCGTGAGTCAGCCTAAGTTGGAAACGGAGGAGGTCAAAGTGGAATTGGCCCTGTGACAGACCGCTGCATTTCCAAACTGGGGGAGAGGGGGAGACCCAGTGTCCAAAAAAGGAGGAGAAAAGAAAAAACACAAAAGGGTCTACAGGGCTTCCCATAGTGCCAGTGGGCTCCACGATACTCAAGACGATGAAAACACCTGCTTTTGTTGACTGTATTATACCTGTTTAATGCAAATACTCACTAGACTATTGAGCAGCCATAGTTCTAATTCCATGTTTCAGGGGGGGGGAACCCAAAAAATTTAGGGCGTGTGTGGGAGATTCCTTATCCCAGGAGAAGGTCCCAGACTGTATTTTGTTCTAAGGAGTCAAATGCTTGGAAGTCTTGAACAGGAGATAAAGCAGGATCTCTTTGGTAAACTTCTCTGTCAAATTTGGGACCAGAAAAGCTTGGCCAAATGTAGAAAATGATTGGAAGAAGCCTACCCGCCGCTTTCTCAGGTTTTTATCAAGCATGCCCTCGATATGTGGGGGCATTGATCATGGCCACAAAGATCCACAGAGAGAAGGGTGTCTGGATTAATCATTGCCAGCATCTCCAAGGCCCTCTTGTTTGATGGAAGTGCCACCTGTAATTTCCTCAGCAGCGGCTGGGACGAGTCACCTGCTGGTGACTTGCTGGGACACCTGCTGGTGGTCCTTTCAGTGTTGAATTCAGCTCTTAGTCTTTTGGACTCTTCTCCTCTTGGAGATACCTTGGAAACATCTCTGAATGCCTTCAAATTTGTTTCTGCCAGTCATGTGTCTATTCTGTGTGAGGCACGGAGCTAGGCACTAGTAACACAAAAACAACAGTGGAATCTTTTCTTGCCCTTAAGGAGCTTTCTCGCTAATTACTGAAACAGGTATTTACTGACCCCTCACTGTGGATGAGGTCCCTTACCTTGACAGGACACTTTCCAGGGACGGGCATGCATATAGATGATGAGGTTGGCCCACACATTGCCAGAGCTAGCTCAGTGTTTGGGAGGCTCCGAAGGAAAGTGTGGGAGAGGAGAGGCATTAGGCTGACTACCAAACCGAAGATCTGCAGAGCCTTTGTGCTGACCTCATTGTTGTA
>CM053626.1:331920272-331966185 GCA_028646595.1 Phalanger gymnotis | reverse complement strand
CACTGTGGATGAGGTCCCTTACCTTGACAGGACACTTTCCAGGGACGGGCATGCATATAGATGATGAGGTTGGCCCACACATTGCCAGAGCTAGCTCAGTGTTTGGGAGGCTCCGAAGGAAAGTGTGGGAGAGGAGAGGCATTAGGCTGACTACCAAACCGAAGATCTGCAGAGCCTTTGTGCTGACCTCATTGTTGTATGCCTGTGAAACTTGGACAGTCGACCAGCGCCATGCCAGGAACCTGAATCGCTGCCATCTGAATTGTCTTAGGAAGGTCCTGAAGATGACCTGGGAGGACAGGGCACCAGACACTGAGGTCCTTTCTCAGGCTGACCTGCCAAGCATTCGAACTCTACAGCTCTACAGTCGAGGATAATGCCACAGTGGCCCATCTGAGTGACTGGAGGGAGGATGTGTCTGTGACAGAAATGATGGCCATTGGAAGAGAGGGCTGGGGTTTGGTTTGGGGGAGGGGGGAAGCTAATAAGTTCTTTTTTCTCTGGGGTTTTTCTGTATTAAGTGCATTGGGTCTGGGGGTTTTTTCTTACCTTGTCTACTTCAGCCTGATACAGAGGCATTGAGGCTGCTCAGTGCATGGAGCAGTTCAAATCTGACCTCAGACACTTGGCTAGCCGTGTGACCCTGGCCAAGTCTTTTCATCTCTGTCAGCCTCAGATTTCTCATCCCTGAAATAGGGATGAGGGTAGAAGCTCCCTCTTGAGGTTGTTGTGAGGGTAAAAGGGGAAACATGCACAGCACTTCATAAACCTTAAAATGCTGTAGAAATGATGACTCTTATCATTAAGCATCATTGTTAATGTCTGACATAAAAATGTCTAGAATCGGTGCCAGACTGAGGTGGGAGGTGCTGCTCATGTCACAGATGAAGACTGGCCATGGTAAAAACCCAGCAGTGCCGTTCAGTTTCAAGGTCTGATTGTCTCTCTCCCTCCAGCTTCATCCGAAAATGTTCTTGGAGATAATTATTGTTATTAATGAAGTGGTTTGTGGCTATGCAGAAAAGGATGTGGCCGTCCCTCAGAACCAGCATGGTGGCGTCATCTCTAGACAAGTGTGCCCGAGTGACCCCAGGGCAGCTGGACGAGGAGTTGCCCGAGTGACCTCAGGGTGGCTAGACGAGGGCTCACCTGGAAGGATGGCCAGGATTTTGGCAAGATGTCTGCTATGCTACACTTCTTTTTAGTAAACATTTATTATGGGGTCATTGGTTTAAGTGATAGAGATTCAAGGAAAGACCAAAAAGCCACCCCTGCCCTCAAGGGACTTACATTCTAATAGGGGATAAGAGCTGACTAGGATGGCTGGATGGGAGATGGAGGGACAGTTGACAGGATTCAGATCTGGTTAAGTCACCACATTCAAAGCATAATCGTTAATGGAACAACCTCAGTTGAGAGCAGGGGTTCTTCAACGGGGGTCCATGGATAGATTTCAAGGGGCCTGTGAACTTGGATGGGAAAAAATCACATCTTTTATTTACTTGTCATTGGCTGGTTTCCTTTGTAATCCCATGTACTTATTTTATGCATTCAACAACAATGTTCTGAGAAGGGCGCCGTAGGTTTCACCTGCTTGCCTAAGAAGCCACTGACACAGAAAAGGTGAGGAGGCCCTGGCCCAGCAGGGAGTCTCTGAGGGAGGGTCCTAGGAAGGGTCTTTGGACATGTTCTGTTAGAGGGTTTTCTTTCATTGAGGTGGGAGTGACATGATTCTCAGATAGGCAGATGACGCGATGCTGGGAAGCAGAGGTGGCTAATGTGGCAGACGGACGGCAGGTTTGGGGTTTTATGGGAGGCAGGATAACCGTTTTCAAAGATCTGTGGGGCTCTCATGTGGGAGCATGAGTCATCTTGCTCATCTCAGCCCCAGCGGGCAGAATGGGAAGTTGCCATGGATAGGAGCTTTCAAGAGGAAAATTTGGGCTCAGTGTAAGGAATGAGAGAGTCTCTATCAGTTAGAGCCATCTAAAAGTCAATGGCTTGTCTCAAAAGGTCATGGCTTATTCCCTTGACTGGAAGTCTTCAAGCAAAGACTGGCTCTCTCATTCAGACTGGTCTAGATGGCCTCTGAGGACATTCCAAACTCTGAGATGCTGTTCTCTCTATCTTCAAAGACTAGAACTATGGGACAAGTATAGTGGGATGAAATTCAATAAGGATAAACATGTATATGTATGTATGTGTGTATCTATCTAAAGAGAGAGCATGTGTGTCTTATCCTTGACGTTAAAAACATAAAGGATGAGGAATAAGTGGTTACATGATACTTTATAGGAAAAAGATCTGAGGGTCTTAAGTGGGGTGAAAGCTGAGTATGAATCAAAAGAGTGACACAGTAACCAAAAAAGCTAGTTTAATGTAGGCTGTTTGGATGGAGGCATAGCCCCCAGAACTAAAAATGTGAGAGCTTCATCGTACATTGTCCTACTCAAATCATGACTCAGCTATTGCATCCAGTTCCAGGTGCATGTTTTCAGAAGGACATGAGTAAGCTGGTGAGTTCAGATGAGGTCAGCCAGGATGTGAGGAGGTTTGGACCAATTCTAAGGACACAGGGTATGTGTAGTTTTGAGAATTGAAACCTTAGGGGTGGAGGGGATGACATAATCGCAGTCTTCCAAGGAGGGCTGCCCTGTGGAAATTGGATTAAACTTCTCCATCCCTGAGGTCAGAGGGAGGGTCACTGGCCATCATGCTAGGAGGAGAAACTGCTGAGCCATTAGCCCTGTGGGAGAAGGGGATGGGCTGCCCTGGAGGTTTCTGGGCAGAGACTGGATGGCCACTGGTCAGGACTTTCTTTCTGGCAGAGGCAGGACCAGAGGACAGCCAGGCCCTTCAGCTCTGGGTTTCCTGTATTCTCTCTCTGTATTCTCTGACTGCTTTTCATCAGTTAAAATTCCTGAGGAAATCGTGGGCGTCTGAGGCAGTATTTTTTGCTTGAGTCGAAAGCTCATTGAAACAAGTTGGGTTGGGGCTGGTTATGTCTCATGCAGTATCTTGCCATTTTTGTCCTTATTTTGACCTTTTCTGCTAACCAAACATTGTCTGGAACGCTTCCAGCAAAGGGACTCTGGAATGATTGCCTCATCAGTTCTCTGCCTCTCTCCTTTCTCCATTCGTTCGTTCATTCATTCATTCAATACGCATTCATTCATTCATTCAATACGCATTCATTCATTCATTCATTTGTTCATTCATTCATTCAATAAGCATTCATTCATTTGTTCATTCATTCATTCAATAAGCATTCATTAAATTCAGACCTAGAGCTAGAAGGCATCTTACCCAAACCCTTCTTTTAACAGATGAGGAAACTGTAGCCTGGGAAGGTTAAATCACCTGCTGCTGGCTTCACAGGCACTAAGCATCAGAGGCAGGATTTGAATCCAGGTCTTCTGCCTCCCCAGCCAATGTTCCTTCCACACTCCCTGCAAGGATGAAAACTAAAACAGTCCCTGCCTTCAAGGAGCTTCCCATCTATGAGGCTCCCCCACAAGGTGATTGCTGGGGGAGAGGCTCAGGACGGACATTCTGTGGCAGTGAAAGAGCTCGGGGATTCCCTGAAGTAGGGATGAGGCAGAGTGTTGTGTGTGAAGAGCAAGCCAGCTACCTGGGATGGAACATAAAGAAAATTAATGCAAAATAAGCCTGGAAAAGGGAGTTGTTGTTTTCAGTTGTGTCTGACTCTTGATGATTCCATTTGGAGTTTTCTCGGCAGAGACAGTGGAATGGTTTGCCGTTGTCTTCTCCAGCTTATTTTACAGATGGGTAAGCTGAGGCAGGCAGGGTGAAGAGACTTGCCCAGGGTCACACAGCTAGGAAGGGTCTGAGGCCAGAGTTGAACTCAAGAAGAGGAGTCTTCCTGACTGCAAGCCCAGAGCTCTATCCACTGTTCCACCTAGCTGCCCTACCTGGAAAAGGTAGGCTTGGGGCCAAAATATGAAGCATTTTATGTTTTTTCCACTTAATAGTATTTTATTTTTTCTAATTACATGTAGAGGTAACTTTTGACATTCACTTTTATGAGATTTTAGGTTCCAAATTTTTTTCTCTTCCCTCCCCTCCCTGGCTGGCATGTACAATCATGGTAAACATGTTTCCACATTAGTCATGTTGTGAAAGAAGAATCAGAACAAAGGGGGAAAACATGAGAATGAAAAAGAGCAGATGGTCCGCGCTCAGACTCCAGAGCTCTTTTCCTGGATGTGGACAGCATTTTCCATCATGAGTCTTTTAGAGTTGTCCTATATCCTTGCATTGCTAAGAAGAGAAGTCTATAAAAGCTGACCATCGCGCAATGCGGCTGTTACTGTGTCCAATGTTCTCCTGGTTCTGCTCACTTCACTCAGCATCAGTTCATGTGAGTCCTTCTGGTATAACATAACTCGTTCAGCCATTCCCCAATGGATGGACATCCCTTCAGTTTACAGTTCTCTGCCACCACAAAAAGAGCTGCTGTAAATACTTTGCTACATGTGGTCCTTTTCCCTTTTTATGATCTCTTTGGGATACAGCCCCAGTAGTGGTATTGCTGGGTCAAAGGGTGTGCACAATTTTACAGCCCTTTGGACACTGTTCCAGATTGCTCTCCAGAATGGCTGGATCAGTTACGAAGGACGTTAAAAGCCACATAGAAGAGTTTGCGTTTTCTCCCATAGACAGGAGACAGGTGCTGCAGGAGAATGGCATGGGCAGTTCTGTGCTAGAGGAAGACCTGTGTGAAGGCATAAGAGACTTGGTGCAGAAGCCCAGTGAGGAGGTGGTTGCCAGGGTCCAGGAGAGAGGTGATGAGGGCATGGGCTGGGGCTGGGGGTTGCTGGGTAGAGAGAAAGGGGACAACCTTGGAGAAATGGCAAGACTTGGAGCTGATTGGATCGGAGGAGGGAGGGAAGGAAGGGGTGAGCTGATGCAGAGGATCTGAGGAGACAGAATCACTGAGTTCCTGCCTCTTTAGCTCTTCTGGTAGAAAGTGTTCATGATGTGTGAGCATGAGGTTTCTGAAGTCTAGAATCTAAGGGCCTCTTTCCTCTTTTGACCTCAAGCTATATTTTTCCAAATCATTTTCCAGTTTCCTCTGTGCCCATTTTCCTGCCGAAGTCACTGAGAATCATAGTAGATGAAGGCTGACTCGGTCACAAAGGTTTTTGCCAAGTTTTCTGCAGAATTTCTCTACCTCTTCAGCCAGGGCAAGCTCTGTTGGGAAACGAGCTTTGATGAACTCTGTGGCTTATGCCTGGAGTCTGCTGGCCTATGGTCCTTGTGAGAATTTCCAGGTGAGCTGACTAAGTGGCCCATGAAATTGCTTCCTGTTGCCTTTGGGTGCCCGGTGAGTCCGGCCCTGCAGAGGAGAAGCTGTCATCCTTCTCTCTGCCCTGAGTCTGCTGGCTTTGCTCCCAGAGAGGAGAACAGCATTGTGGATGTGGGTCAGTTATTCCAGAAGCAGGTCAGCTTGTTGGCGGCTGGATAAAGAGGGAGCGTCACTGAGAGGGTCAACAATTATGGTGGTGCTTTCTCTCTCACTCAGATCCGTGGGGTTCTGAGCGCCCTCCTTTTGCCCTCCTTTCTCCTACTCTCTCTGTCCCCGAAGCATGACACAGAGCTGTTTTGTAGTTTTGCCCCATTCCTGGGTCCTTGTGACCAGAAAGGCACAGGGTCATCGATCTGCAGCTTGAAGGGAAGTTAGTGGCCCTTCCCATCAGAGATGAGGAACCTCAGGCCCAGAGAGGTCAGGGACTTGGAAAGTCACATAGATAGGACACGGTAGAGCAGGGCTCTGACCACGGGCCTTGAACGTCAGATGGGGCCTGCCTCCCAGACCACCTCACGGCTTCTTGTGATGTCAGGGCTTGTATGAGTTTTTGATGGCGTGCTCACCTGGAAGCTCTTCAGCGCACAAGGGTAGCTGCTTCCTAAGGGTCAGCACTGAGAGCCGGTCTGGGCCGGAAGCTTCATCCTCAATGTTCTCATCTTTACAATGGGGATAATAACAGCGCCTCCTTCCCAGGGCTGTTGTGAAGATAAAACGACTGAACATGTCTAAAGCACTTTATAAAAGCAATTATTATTATTATTGTAGTTGTGGTTATTGCCATGATCCTCACGATAGTGCTGGGAAGTAGATGTTATAGCCATCCCCATTTTACAGTTGAGAAATGAAGGTGGACGTTGGTTAGAGGACTTCCCCAAGGTCATGCAGTCAGGGTGTGTTTGAGGAAGGATTTCAATCTGGGTCCTCCTGACTCGCTCTATTGCCTGGGCTGCCTCTCTGGCTGCCGCTTAACCCAACTTCAGAGCTATCGCTGGTAGCCAGAGGGATCTGAATCAAAGTCCGCCGACTCCCAATGTGTTTATCTCTCCCCTGATCCTCGGGGAAGCAGACACTGAGCCACTCGCTTTGCAAACCCTAGCGTGGCAGTATAAAGTATAAAGATCAGCGACTGCTGGTGACTGTCATTTAGTGACAACTTTGCAGAAGCGTCTGAGGCTGCCTTGAACCCATCACATTGGGACTCAGGGCCCAGAGCTCTGGCTGCTAGGCCACCCTGATTCCACCTTGAGGACTGTGGTTGGATAGCAACTGTGAAAACAGCAGGAGGAAGGAGCGACATCCTGAGGTCTGAGGGTCAATCCTGGCTCTTAAGTCAGCTGGCGGCCGGCTCATGAGACAGCACAGGGAAAGTGCTTTCTAGACCTCAAAGTCCGCTTGTAGTGTTAGCTGTCACTGGCATTGTGATCACCATCGGCACGTCGTGTGGTAACATTTTCTGAGTCTCGGCTTCCTGCCGGGTGCCCCTTTTAGGACAGTGATAGCCTTGGAAGGAGGGTGACCAAGAAGACCTTGGTTCCGATGCCGCCTTTGACATTTATCAGCGGTGGGACCCTGGGCGAGAAAGGTGGTGCCTCAAGCGCTCCCCTGGAATTTATCAAAAAGCATTTGTCCAGTGCCTAGGACTGACCATCCTCATCGATGGAGGCAGTGTGGACATTGTAGTGTGTGCACCCTTCTGTATGAATCGCAGGTCCTTTGTGTATTGGGACGGCAGCTGTCAGGGTGAGTGGCCTGGACACCGGGCCATAGAGACTGGGCAGAATGAGGATATTGAGCCCGGAGGGCTTCCAGGAGGAGGTGATGACTGTTTGCAAGGATGAGGCACTTTCAGGTAGAAGGGGAATGAGAGGTAGTGGGTAGTGCGGTGGATGGAGCACCGGGTCAGGAGTCAGGAAGACCTGAGTTCAAATCCAACCTCAGACAGTTGCTAGCTGTGTGACCTTGGGCAATCACTTGGTCCCTGTTTGCCTCATTTTCCTCATCTGTGAAATGAGGATAATCATAGCACCCCTCTCTCAGTGTCCAAGGACCAAATGGAGTAGCTTCTGTGAAGAACTTTGCAAACATTAAAGCACGATAGAAATGCCAGTTATTGATATCCCATTATTATCAAGATTCCGTGTGGCTCCACAGCTCAGAACAGGACGCATGAGAGAAAGTTGCAGGGAGGCAGGTTTGGGTTTGGTAGAAGGCCAGGCTTCCTAACGGCGTGGCCCCAAAGTGGAAGGAGCCCCCTTTCTGTCCGCGCCACCCCCAGGACTTTATTTAAGATGCGGCTGTTGGACCAAAGGGGCTCACGATGGGTGGCAGGGGGAGAGCTCTTGCTTCTGGGTTTGGTGTCAGGTGGTCTTGAGATGGAATCCTCCCTCAGTTCCTTCCCAGCTGTGTGACCCTGGGCTAAGCACTTGGCCTCCACCTCCGCCGTTCTCTCGACTATAAAGTGGGGATCATAACAGTAGTTACCTCCCAGGGACATCGTGAGGACTGGATGAGATGACTTGTGGAAAACACTGGGCCAACCTTCAAGCTCATTATCGTCATGTGTGGTTGTTGTCGGTTTTTCACTTGTCTCTGACTCTCCATGACCTCATTTGGGGTTTTCTCGGCAGAGATACTAGAGCAGTTTGCCATTTCCTTCTCCAGTTCATTCTACAGATGAGGAAACTGAGGCAAACAGGGTCGCCCAGCTAGGAGGTGTCTGAAGCTGGATTTGAACTTGGGAACAAGGGTCTTCCTGACTCCAGGCCTGATGCTCTATGCACCATGGCGCCCCCTAGAGCCCATTGCTATGTATAGTGCTCTTCAAATCCAATGTCCATGTAGCTACGTGGCTGTTTTTATTATTGTGACCAGAGCGCTTTCTTCATTAAAGTGCTACAGACGTGATTTATTATAACTGCAGAAATCTGGGATGTTTGGATACTTCCTTCTGTATCAAAGGCAAAAACCCACAACGTGAACAGTTTATGAACTCTCATAGTAAACCGTTAGCATACCTCCTCTGGTGGCTTATAAACGTCCACTCCGGTTATCTCCTGTTTTTGTGTGGGGACAACTTTTTGTTTTATATTTTTATTTATGTTTTCGGTTTGTCTCTTTTATGTCGCCTATAATTCCCAGTATTTGCTGTCTTCCATTGTCTTGGCAAATCATTAGGAGTCACAGAATTCCTTCACCATGAAAGGCACGGACTGAATTTTGGAAACAGACGCCAGTATCTCAGTTCAAGATAAATGGGACCGAGGGTCGTCATCTTCCGCTGCACCGACAATGCTTGTTTTGTCTTTTTAGAAGTTGCTATGATCTCTCTGAAAAATCGCCTCTAAGGAACAGCACTAACCTAGAATGAAGAGGAATGACATTTGCCATTTCCCCCCATGATGGTGAAGTAGCTATGGACCCTGCAGAGAAAGGGCGATCCCCTGTAGTGGGACACGGCCCTGTGTCGGTCCTCAGGAGCCAGCCCTGAATGCGCCTGCTGCTGAGCTTACCAAGCAGCGGATGCACCGAAATGCTGCTGACTTGGAAACGGGGGCTTTCAACAGATGGAATTTTAACCTCATTAAGTCTGCAGGCCCAAGTGTTAATAAACAACATGGAGAATATTTGTCTTCAGGCCAACGCTTAGCTACTAAAAGATCTAACTCTCATGTTCAGAGCTAATTAGGACACGCGTTGTCAGAAGTCTGCGGGAAGAGGCCACCTTGATACCGAGAGCTCTTCACCTTTCCTGGGTCGCGAGCCCCTTTGCTGAAGCCCATGGACCCTTTCTCAGAATAGGGTTTTTAAGTGCACAAAATAAAATGGCCCGCTTTAAGCAGATTCCTTTAAAATGCCGATACTCCATAAGTATCTTCAGCCAAACGTCATCACGACCCCAAATGGAGCACACGCTCACTGTAGGATGTGGTGGAAAATGTGTGGGATTGAATTCTTAGTTCCCACTTGCAAACATTAGTTATTAGTCCAGGGGATAAAGGCTTCCTGGTAGACACAGGATTCCTGGGGAGGATGTGGGCAGCAATGGGGAATAAAGAGGTTCTGTTAGAGGGGGATGGATCAGAGACCAGCTTCTGTCCACTTTATCATGGCACCCAGGACAGCTGTGTCATGGTCCTTCAGTCCTCTGCAGCGTTGGGTTGTTTGAGCAATGGCAAATGACTGAGTGGAAATATGGCCGGACTTGAGTTCGAGAGAGACCTCGATACAGATTTCAGCTCCGATGACATATACTTGCTGCATCACTGTGGACAAATCACAACCTCCCTGGGCTTCGGTCTCTTCTTCTATAAGATGGGGATATACTTGACGTAAGGGTCTCTTTGGGTTATTGTGTGAACCAAATAGAATAGTATGTGTAAAGCAGAATGTAAATGTTGGCCCTTATTTTTATTGCTAGGCTTCTGACCTTGAGGTGATTCAGCCTGAAGCATTTCCACTTGTTTATTCCATTAGCCGCTGTTTTACTTTCCAGCCCATTCAAGATTTCTTGTCAGGCCTCCAGTGTTCTTAACCTTTAGACACAAAACAGAAGGTTCTGTCACCGAAAGAGGGCTGATTATATGAAAGCAAGCAAATGACTTTTTATTTTGCTTTAAAATGATCTATTCCTAAAGGAAGAAATATTTTTTGAGGCAGATTTTAAAATGTGGTTACCAAATTTCTCAATTGGAAGGAAACTCGGTGGCTAAATATCTACTCGATCCCTATCTGAGAAGAAATTCCTTCTACAGCATCAGAGAGGCGATCAGCGAGCTTCTCCTGGGAGACCTCCAGGGAGGGGGACTCATTACCTGTGTCTGAGGTACAGCTCATCCCACTTTGGGAAAAGGCTAGTCTTTAATGGGGAGACAGAAAGAGGGAGGGAGGGAGAGAGAGAGAGACAGAGACAGATGGAGACAGACACAGAGAGACAGACACAGACAGAGAGAGAGACACACACGCACACACAGACAGAGACAGACAGAGAGACAGAGACAGATGGAGACAGACACAGAGAGACAGACACAGGCACAGACAGAGACAGAGAGACAGAGAGAGAGAGACAGAGACGGAGACAGAGACAGAGATAGATGGAGACAGAGACAGACACAGACAGACAGAGAGACAAAGAGATGAGAGAAAGATCTGGTAGGTCTCTAGGTAATTGGATTCTCCCTTCACTACAATAGAATCCCTGTGGTTCAGGCTTGTGATCTGGCTCCACATGCCCTTCTGTTCACATGGTCTACACCCACAATGACACTGCTCTGTTTTTCCCCCCTTGAAATTCTCTTCCAAATGCCTTTCATCATGTTTCTCACCTTGGCTTCTTCACAGACTCATCCAAGTCAAGGATACCTTCTTAATGCTCACTGCTCCTTTCTTTCCATGCTTCTCTCCTTTGGTCCTTTTAGACCTTCCAGAGCCATATTCCAGTCATGAAGCCCAACCCCACCACCGAGTCTCAGTGACTCGAGGGGGTCACATTTGCCTCCTGGGGGCGGAGCTCCAGTCTGCCATCTTTTTGCCCATCTTCAGTGCACCTGTACACAGATGTCAAAGCCCTTGGTTTCATTGCTGACTCCCTTCTCTGGCGGCTTCTCTCACCAGTTCTAGTGTCCTCTATTCCTCTCCTTCCCCTGTGGTTCCTGCTCCCCTTGATGACGTCAGTCTTGGCGGATCCTTGTGGTCAGTTTCCGTCCTCACTTCCCTTTTACGCTGTTAATTGAGTGCTTCCCCTCACTGGATTTGCAAGAATCATGTATTTGTCATATACATTTTACTGACCTTTCGGAGGGTCATTTCAGTTCTAACCAGGGACTTAGCATTTTAAGCTATGGCTCCAGATTTCGAGTGCTTCAAGGCCATAGAATTAGAGTCCAGTCCCTCACTTTCCAAATGAGGAAACAGGCCCAAATGGCGACTTGCCCAAGATCATCCAGGTGGGGCATGTCAGAGATGGGCCATTGGCCTCGGTCTTTACTCTTCAGCCTCCTTTCTTTTCATAGTCCTTTCTCACATACCATCTCAGTAGGCAGCTACTCACTTCCCAAATCCACCTTGCTTCCTCTTAATCTTAGTAGAAGTAGCAGCAGTAGCAGCAGCAGCAGCAGCAGCAGCAGCAGTAGTGGCGAAGGCTAGACCGCCTGGCCCCAAGGTCTCAGCCTCTCCCCACCCCAGCCTTCATGATCCTTAGCAATGCTTTGCAGGTCCCTTTCTGGGGGTGCCAGATTTCCAGAGGCTCTGCATCTGCTCAGGGAGATAGCAGACCTCTCTGTTGCTGATAGCAGGCTGACAAACAGCCACCTGGGACCTCTTGAAGAGGACTCACCAATCACTGTTCCCTGGCTCTTTTTCCCTCGGTCCTTACTGGATGATTGCTCTCCTGATTGTCCATGTGAGTGCCTGCCATCAATCCTTGGAGTATAAGAAGCTTCTTCCTCCAGAGACATTGAGTTTTTCTCTTGCTGGGATATCTCACTCCTAGTATTTTCCTCCAAATACTGCTTGGTCTTTCTTCCCTTCTTCCTCAGGGCTATATCTTCTACCATCCAACCTCCTGACCTCTCTTCGGATCCCCTGTTCCTCTTCACGCCTGTTTTCTTGTTTAATCTCTCCATGAAGCATTTTTTTCATTCTTTCAGAAAATACTCAACTCTCCCTGAAATCCTGGAGAGTGAAGAGGCATCCTCTGCAGCCTGCTTACCATTTCTTGCAGAGCAGAGATCAGCTGGCCCTTTTGGCGAGTGTCCGTGTGACCTGTCGTTGGTAGAAGCACAAGCCTGCTGGCTAGTCCTCCTGGCTAACTGTTGTGACAGATTATCTGCTTAGGTGCGTGTTCACTGAGCTGGATTTTCCAGTGAAATTTAATCAAGTGATCACAGGCTTTGCCTTTCCTCCATTTGGGATAGTCTTTGCACTGTTGCTGTTCAGTCACTTTCAGTTGTGTTCAACACCTTGTGGCCCCTTTTGAGACTGGAATGATTTGCCACTTTCTTCTCCAGCTCATTTTTAGGAAATGAGGAAATCGAGGCAAACAGGATTAAGTGATTTGTCTGGGTAGTATGTGTCTGAGACCAGGTTTGAACTCAGGGAGAGAAATCTTTCTGACTTCCAGCCTGCCTCCATGCACCATGGCGCCACGTAGCCGCCCTTTATTTGCATAGCTGCCTTCATTTGACCATTAAGATTCCTGACATTCAGTACAAATCCCAGTCATTCTAGAAGCAATGACCTTATTTGATTGAATCCCATACCTGACTCCAACTGACTCCTAGATGTCCAGGTATCTCGTACACTTCCTGGGCTGCTTGGTTCTCTTTGCTCCCATCTCTCACCTGAACTCCAATCCTATATTTACAGTTGTCCATGTGATATTTCTGCTTGATGATGTTGGATCATCGTGCCTAATTCAATACGTCTGAAGCTGAGCTCTTTGTGGCCTTGTGGTCCAAGGTGATGCTCCAGGACACAGTGGGCTAGCTTAGACTGACTACTGCAGGTCCGGGGATTTCAGTAAGATCAGTAGAAGACAGCAAGTGGCTTAGACGGGAAGCTGAGGGAAGCAGAGTTTGAAGCTGAGGCAGGACAGCTGGCATGGGGATTCTACCATGAGTCAGTCAGTCAGTGCCAGTCATACTTCAGGGGAGTCTGGACAAGGAGAGGAGGAAGGAAGCTGAAGCTGGTTTTTGACAGGATAGAAGAAAGTCCAGTTGGCATTCAGACCAGTAGGGAGGCGAAGGCCTGCTTAGGTGGGCTGAGGTGACCTAGTCAACCGAACCACGTGGAACCGAGTGGGAAAAGAAAAGGAAAAAACAAGTAACGACAGTAATGCAGTAATTAGGCTAGGCCCACATGATGATGGCCGCCATTCTAGTCTAGTCCCTGGACACAGAATAGCAGAACTAGAAGACGTTTGAGAAATCTCGTTGTCCAGTGTCAATGGGGTACAGCATAAAGAGTTCTCAATTTGGAGTCCGAGGCCCTGGGTTCAAATGCTGGTTCTGTTGTTTATCTTGGGTACTTGATTTCTCCGAGATTAAATTTTCTCTTTTATAAAATGAGAAGGTTTGACTAGAGCATCTCTGAGCTTCTTTCTAACTCTACATCGCTATTCGCTGTCTCCATTTTCAAGATGAGGCCCCGAGAGGCAAAGCGATTGTTTGAGGTCATGTGCTCTGAGATGGCTGAGCCAGGAGCCAGGGCTGAGTGTTCTGTGGTAAAGTGGAAAGGCGCTGAGTTTGGAGGCAGAAAACGTACTTGCTGCTTACTAGCTGCATGACCTTGGCCGGAGTGGTGTGATGGAGTAAGTGCTGGCCTTGGGATAACTGAAGAACTGCTATTTCCAAGCTGGTGGCAAATCAAATTAGGTATAAAAGGCTCACGGCATCTTTGGGTCTGGACCACGTGGGAATGTACTGGATGTTGCTCAACTATGCAGATTTGTTACAAGCGTTTGGGTTTTGTTTTTTCTTCTTTTAAATCAAAGGGTGGCACATGAGATACAATAAGTGTTTATTTATTGAAAAATCAGATAAAATTTAAAAATACAGAATGTGGGGGGGCGGGATTGGACACCCAGGGGAGCTGGGTAAGCTTGTGTCACCTGAGGCTAAGGAGAAGTAACTATCTAATTGTTAATGGCTACCGCCTCCCCTCCCCAGCCCCTCCACTTCTTACAGCATATTCTGACAATTTGGGATTTTTCTGGGCATAACTGCTGCGGTTTTTAAAGCATCTTATTGAGAAATCACAGTATTAATATGACATTTGTTTATGCTTGGCTTTCTTCCCCTTCCTTCCAGCTGAATGACAAATAGTCGGTTTGCCATTGCCCAGCTGGTGACTGACAAAGGGCAGAGGGGGATAGGCTTGCATTTGAATCACATCCTTCTTTGGTTCTCTCACAATGCTCCATGCATGCTGGTTTCTAGGCAGCAGATAGAGTCTCCAATGAAATAATCATGCTGATGCCCCCATGGCCAACAGGCCTGACAAAGCTTAAACCCGTAAATGACTGGAAAATGTGTGCTGTGTCTTATCAGAGGACAGCGCCTTCCTTCTGCTTCTTGGCTACAAACTGCACTGTTCTTAGGACTTGTCACTTCCAATGGGAGTAGCATTTAGGTGTTCAGGAAGACAGAGGGGACTGATACATGTAATGGGGACTTATCTGGGGAAACTGGAACTAGAAATGAGTTTGCATGTGATTAAGAGAGTCCCAAAGCCCTTCCTAGGACTTTGATCAAGGATGTTGACATATTAAGGACGTTATGAACAAACTCTGCCTTTGTATGGCCAAGTCCCATTCCATTTTCCTATTAAGAATTTGGACAACGCTTTTTGGTGCATGATGGTGTGTATAGAGAAAGACATGGATTCAAATCCTGCCTCTGACATGTAATGGTCATGTGACCCCAGGGGGCCAGGTAATTTTTCGGTGCTTTGGGCAACTCCCTGAGATGCTAAGTTCCAGAGAAAGCGCCAACTAACCTTGGGAGAGGGAGTTTCCTCTTTGGGAAGTTCCTCATACCAAGGGAATCATAGCTCCCTTCTCTTCCTTATCCTGCTACCCAAGGTCACACTGACAGCCTGTCCAACTCTGGTCTAGCCACCACCTCTGGTTTCACTCAGCTAACCTCCCAGTTCTCTGAGCCTCCCTCTCTCACCCGGCAGACGCTGCGCAAATCATTTGTCTTCTCCCTCAATTTCCTCATCTGTGAAAGGGGCTGGTAGTGGCACTTGCCTTCGAAGATGGTGATGAGAATTTAATGAGATAATACATAGAAAGTTCTTTGTAACTGTAAAGCACTGTATAAATGCTACCCATCATTATTATTCTGCCCTTCACCCCCCTCCCCCCGCCCCAGTTAATAACAATTACACACTGGCAATCCTTCTTCCCTGCTCCACGTTAGTGATAATTAAATGTTAGCCCTTCTTCTGCTCCTGCTCCTGCCCTGGGCATTGGGCAGCGGCATCCCGCTCCTCACCTACCGAGCTGCCTTCCCAGGGCAGTCCTCTGTGCCTCTGCCAGCCCAGAGGAGGGGAGCCGCTCTCTCCACCGTTCTCCTGCTGCTCAGCTCTCTGCTCTCAGGCCAGGTATCACGGAGCTCCCAGAAATCTGAATGCGGAGCGCTAACCATAGGGCAGTACTGATTAAAGTCCTTCCATTCCCTGTTGCCTCTAGGAGGAAATGCGCACTCCTGACCTCAGCCTTTGGGGCTGCCCAGTTGCTTTCAGCGGACATTCCTAGCCTCCTGTAATAAGAATGAGAATGAAAACAGCAGCTGACAGTTACGTAGCACCTACTACGTTCCAATGCTGCGCCAAGGGCTTCACCACGAATATCTCATTTGATTCTCATAACCCAAGAGGAGGTGCTATTGTGATCCCCATTTTTTTTTTTACAAATGAGGAAATGGAGGCAGGCGGGGGAATTACTTGCCAGTCGCACAGCTGGGAAGAATGGAAGGACAGATTCGAGCTCAGGCCTTCCTGAGTCCAGGCCGGCACCCCACCCCCTGCCAGCAGGCGACCGATTGCTGACCTAGTCTTGCTCGCTCCTTCCTTGGGTCCCTGGGCACATTGCCGTCCATGCTGAGCGCGCCCTGCTGTCATTTCTCCACCTGTTTCCATCGATTCACTGTTTTCTTCGCCCTATAATTGCCAAAGATGATCTCATTGGAAGGGGAGCTGCTCCTGCCCACACGGAGGATGGCTGTGACATTTCCTAGGAGATCATTTCAGGGGTTGCTGCATCCAAGCCTGGGGCGATCGGCTCTCAGAACCTTGGATGGGAGGCGTCTGCCCATCCATCGCTCCTCGGTGGTCCCTTAGGGCGGGAGAGCCCTCCAGTTTGCGAGCCACCGACGAAGACTGTCCACTGAGACCTGGCTGTTGAGCTGATGGAGGAGCGGGTGCCCAGAAATATGGATAACAGTGTGAGAGTGATGACAGATGTCGATGCAGTACCATGAGGTTTGTGAAGTACTTTATACACACGAGCTCCTTCGATCCTCAGAGCATCCCTCTGGAGCAGGTGCCACTGCTAGTCCCATTTTACAGATGAGGAGCTGGCGCAACCTTGAGGTGTGGGGAACTGGATTTTAATCCAGGCCCCTCCTGACTCCAAGGTCAGCGCACGGTCCCTGGTCCCATCCTAAGTAAAGAACAGCATCCCTTGTGTGTGGTTCTGTTCATTGTCCTTAGGATCATAATTCAGAGTGAGAAGGGTTGAAGAAAGTGAGAGCAATGGAGAAGAACGAAATGACGCACCCAAGGGCACCTGAGGGTTACATGGTGGAGCCGGGATTTCATTCCGGGTTTTTGATGAACCTGCTCTTGGTCTGCTGCCTCATACTATGCGGCTCTTAAAGGGCTCACGTTTCTGAGATATTATCTGATCAATGAGCATAAATTCCCTGGAGGTTGAGAACAGGCAGAGGCCCAATGATCATGTGAGGCACCTAAGTGATGCAGTGGGTAGAGTACTGGGTCTGTAAGACCCAGGTTCAAATCCAGCCTCAGACACCGCTCAGCCCTATGACCTTGGGCAAGTCATTTAACCTTTGCTTGCTTCAATTTCTTTTACTGAAAAATGGGGATAGTTATAGCACCTACTTCAAAGGGTGTTATGAGGATCAAATAAGGTTATATTTATTTGTAAAGCCTCAGTGTGGTGTCTGGCCCATAGTGTGCACTATAGGAATGCACTATTACTTTTGTAGCTAGTGTTACTGTATGCGATATCCCTTAGTTCTTAGTCACTGTAGCTCATGGGGGAGCAGGTTTACGGGGAGATGGGACATAGAATAAAAAATCTCCTTCCTGATTCTTAGTCAAATGCTGTTTTCTCATCATCTTGGATACCTTTCCAGCAAAATGCTGCAGCTTTTCTGGGTGAGATGTGAGGGCCATTAACGGGGTCAATGAAACTTGTGGTTCATCGGAAGTTTTTTCATTCAAGTCTCAGGTTAATTTTCTAGCCTTCGAGTCCTGCTTTTCTTCTAGTCTGAGGATGATAGAAGGTAAATGGGATTGAAAAAAAGAAGCCACCCAACAACAGCCCCACCCCCAAACAGTTTCTTTAATCTGTTCACTGATAAAAATGAAAGGAATAAGAATATAAATCCATTTAGAAACCTTTTAAAAGTCATAACTGTGTGATGGCAGAGATATCATAGGATCAAAATATAAACACCCATAGGAAAGAGGGTGCCAACACAACATCAGATGCTGCATAATGGAAGTTTTTCATTATGTTCGGTGATTACAATCAACATCGGAGGGTATTGTAATTTTCTTAAAAGTGAAAAGGAGCTCAACCCTGCTCGATTGGCTGGATCAGGAATGGGGAGCACCGGCGTGCTGAACGAAAGCCCTCCGACTTCTTATAGCGAAGGGGGAAAAAAAGCAAACCCATGTGAATTTCAAAAAGAAAAAATACCCAGCCAGGAAATTTGAGCTTCTTGGTATCAGTTTTCCCTACATGAACAAAGCATCTGTTTTTTTTTTCTTCTCAGTGCATACATTGGCAGAAGAAAGGGCAGACATAATTTGATTGGGAGGGGGGAATTGCCTGAAAAAAGTCAGGATCTTTATGTCAACTAATGTGAATGAGGTATGTTAAAATAGTTGCTGATACAAGGAAACTAGAGTATAAAAAATGTAGACAGTATTAACATTGAAATAATGCGGGACACATTCTCAAGCCCATCCAAGTATCTATGGAGGGAAAGGCAATAATAATTTTGATCATTAGAATTGTTGAATCAGATATCGTAGGACATAACCAGGTGACAATGACAGAAGGGAGGCCAGGCCTTGGAGTCCAGGTGATCTGAATTCAAGTCTCACCTTCAACACATACTGATGGTTTGATCCTGGGCAAGACCTAGGCCCAAGAAACCTTGGCAAGTCACAACTCATATCTGCCTCAATTTCTTCATCTGTAAAATGAGGATAATAGTAGAACCTATTTCTCAGGGTTGTTGTGAGGATCAAATAAGATAATATTTGTAAAGTGCTTAGCACAGTGCCTGGCGCATGGTAGGTACTTAATAAATATTGCCCTTCCCTTCCCTTCCCTTCCCTTCCCTTCCCTTCCCTTCCCTTCCCTTCCCTTCCCTTCCCTTCCCTTCCCTTCCCTTCCCTTCCCTTCCCTTCCCTTCCCTTCCCTTCCCTTCCCTTCCCTTCCCTTTTCCCTTTCCCCTTCCCTTTCCTCCCCTCCCCCATGTTTTAGGAAAGAAAATAGAAACCTGGAATGTGGGTCAGGCTGGTCAGAGGATGAGGCCAGATGAGGGCTGGGAGAAAGAACTGAGATCTTTAGCCTGGAGAAGTCAGCCTCAGAAGGGAAAGGGTGGTAGCTGCCTTCTCGTATTTGGAAGGCTCTGATGTGGAAAAAGTATTAAGCTCTTTTTGTGCTTGGTCGCCGAGGGCACAGCTGAGATCAGTGGATAAAAGTGGCTGAGGCACATTTTGGCTGGATGGAAGGAAACACTTGATTGGAGCTGCCTGGACGATAGCTTTAGTTGTGGAGAATGGTGCATCTCAAACTCATCACCAGATTTGGGGGCCAACTTGTTTGGGGGCCTTTAGGCCTCTCTCCACTGATTAGAGAAACAGCGTCATGAGTGAAAAACCAAACCATAATGAAGTTTTGGTAGCAAAATTTCAGATATTTTTTGCTCAGTATACTTTTAGACTAATTTAGATGGAAATATATTGGTGTAGTGGACAGAGAGTTGGCCTCAGGGTCAGGAAAACCAGAGTTAAAAAGTCTATTCTCGAGCACACACTGGCTGTGTAACCCTGCTGATGTCATCCCTGGTATAGGACTTGGAGACAGGAAGATCTGGATTCAAATCTCAGCCTCAGACATTTACTAACTGTGTGAACTTGGGCAAGTCACTTCATCACCAGCTACCTCATTTTCCTTATGATATAATAAGGATAATAATGGCATCTACTATTCCCTGACTCCAGGCATTTTCTCTGGCCATCCCCCAGGCCTAAGCAGTGCTCTCCCCTCATTTCTACCTCCCACTGAAATCCCACCTACTACAAGAAGCTTTTCCTGATTGCCCTTAATTTAGTGTTGCACTTTTGTTTATGACCTCCAATTTGTCCTGTATGTACCCGGAAGCTTCTTGAGAGCAGGGACTGGCTTTGGCCTTTCTTCATACTTCCAGTGCTTAACACAGTGCCTGGCACATAGATGACACTTAATAAATGTTTATTGACTGACTGACTGACTACCTTTCAGGGTTCTTAGGATAAGTTAGGACAAAATTTTCAAAGCATGCTGCAAACCTTAAAGTGCCATGGAAATGCAAATTATTATTCTTACCGAGCAGTCAATTAGTAAACATTTATTAAAAGCCCACTGTGTCAGGTACTATACTAAGTATTGGGACTGTAAAAAGAGGCAAAAGACAGTCCTTGCCCTCAAGGAGCTTCACAGTCTGATGGGGAAGGCAACGTGCAAACCAACCATCATCATCATCATCACCACCATTGTCATCTTCATCATCACCCTCACCCTCATCCTCACCTGCATCATCACATCATCATGATACCATCCAGCCTCTAGCTGCTCTGGGCAGCTCTCCAGGATTCTGTTCTGCAGATGGGATATGGGCCTGTGCTGGTTGGGAGTTTCCTTTACCAATAAATTTCCAGGTCTAATCTCTGTCCCTAGCCCATTACTTTTCAGAACTGAAGCCTTTAAAGGATGGTTTTTCCCATAGTTTTTGAATTGGATGGATCTGTGTAATATAGGACGCTCTCCCTTTAGTTCTGGATTGAATATGAAATTGAGGTAAAAGGAATGAGTGGCTGACAAAGGCGGAGCAAAAGCAAGCTGCCGTCATTGTGCTTCCACCAATCGCCACGTGCTTGTGAGGCAGCAGCTCCTAGTGAAAGGTCCTGGGAGCCCAGATACAGATGTGGGCCAGGGCCTGGCCTCGGGATACTTACAGTCTAATGGATTTCTAGGGTCACAGGTTTTGAGCTGCAAGGGACATCAGCAGCCAATCTAAACCAACCTCTGTTTTTTACCAATGAGGAAGCCAAGACTGATTGATGTTAGGTAAGTTGACCAGGGTCTCTTAACTTGTGTTCGAAGAACTGGAAATCAGGTCTTAACTCCAAGCCCACCACTCTATCCATTAGACCACATAGCTGACAGTTGTAGGGTGAGGGAATAAAGTTTTTGGGTGCACCTCACAAAAACCCTGTGAGGTCAGTATAATAATCCTCATTTGACCGATGAGGAAAATGAGTCTCAGAGAAGTTAAGTGCCTAGTCCAGGGTGACATGGCTTGGTAAGGTTTGATTTTAACCAAATGCTATCTCTTCTACCAATTATATTGAAACAGATGTATTGCTCCCCAAATTAGACTTTTAAAAAATCTTTCCTTTTTGACAATAGAGATAAAAGAGATAAAAGTAAGAATTAATCTGTACAAAGACAGTAGAATACTAATGAGATTGCTGGATGGGAGTTGAGGCATCTTTTCCAGTCATGATTAGATAGTATTAGAATAAGAGACCTGGCTGAACCAGTAGGGTAATTAGAAATCTGAAACAAGGATAGAGCAAAAGTTTAAAAAAGAGAACAAAGCATGGGTGTTGTCTGGAGCCTTAGGAAATGTCTGCCTGGTGCTTTTCAGATGGACCACACAGGTATCCAAAATAGCCAAGGAACTGCGACAAGCACACACATTTAGCCACGTTTTCCAAAAATGAACATTGGAACCAAGGAGAGCATTTGAATAGACGTGATTATCAATGGCCTAATGAGGAGGGGCCGCTGTCTTCTGAAGCCTTGAGTCATGCCTTCTGCTGCAGGGGAGTCTCGCAAGGCCAATGGCGGAGGTTTTTCTTTAATGCTGACTTGGAGGGAGGAAGACAAAGGTCAAATCCTGCTTCAAACACGTACCAGCTGTGTGACCCTGAGCGAGTCGCTTAACATTTCTCATCCTCAGTTTCTTCATCTGGAAAATGGGGGTGATGATAACACTGGCCTCGCAGAGTTGTTGTAAAGACAGAATATGATAAGTGTTAGATTTCCTTCTCTTCCTCCAAGAATTGCTTGGTGAGTCCCTGTCCCCAGTTGTGACATTACTACTATCATGCTATTGATTTAAATCTTCCAACCTAAACTGATCTTGTAATCAGTGTGTGCTCTCTTGAGGGGTTAGTGGTGCTTTGGTTGTGTCCATGTGTTCTGACCAAGAATGGGCGTGGCTGGAAGGCATCATGGGAGGTCTGACCAACAATGGGCGTGGCTGGAAGGCATCATGGGAGGTCTGACCAACAATGGGCATGGCTGGAAGGCATCATGGGAGGTCTGACCAACAATGGGCATGGCTGGAAGGCATCATGGGAGGTCTGACCAACAATGGGCATGGCTGGAAGGCATCATGGGAGGTCTGACCAACAATGGGCGTGGCTGGAAGGCATCATGGGAGGTCTGACCAACAATGGGCGTGGTTGGAAGGCATCATGGGAGGTCTGACCAACAATGGGCATGGCTGGAAGGCATCATGGGAGGTCTGACATCCTACCTTCACTCTTTCATGTGTGATCTTGGACAAGTCTCTCTGGGCCCCAGGATTCTCACCTGCAAAATGAGGAATTCAGATGAGATTTCCTTTGAGGTCCTTCCTGGCTCACTCCATGGTCCTGTGATCTGACTGGTTTCTCTCAGACTTGGTTTCCTTCTCTGTGAAATGGGGATTATAATATAAAATCAGGGTTGTTGTGAGGATCGATGAGATGAAGCTAGAAAGCTATTTGTAAACCTCCAACCACATATTCAATCTTCTGTTCAATTTGGACCCATATTCTTGGAAGCAAGTTGACAAGACAGTGGCTGAGGGAATGGGAAGCCATTGCTGAGGAGGACTGGAAAAAGGTCTGGAGGAGATAGAAAGTTGTCTGCCTACAGCATTGGGAGGCTGGTTTGTAGAAGAAGCATTAAGCTTTGTCTGCTTGAATGCAGAGGGCAGAACTTGACTCACTGAGTAGAACCCTCAGAGAGGCAGGCTTTGGTTGGGAGGGAGGAAACATCCTGTGACAATGAACACTTTCTAAAAGTTAGCTGTTTTCATAGACATTGTTCTGTCTTGAAGCGTTGTTCCCCAGTTTTGGGGGCCTAGCTCCCTTTTGGGTGCTTTGAAAGTCTAGGAAGCACCTTTATAAGCCCTCCAGGGTCAAAGAACTGTCAATTAGTATTATTGAAGGAAAATTTGTGTGAATGATGACTTTTCTCTCATTTTAAAAGAAAACAACGTAACTTCATTAAGATAGTCCAACACTCTGGTTTCTGGAGGAAAGAGCTGAGGCCCAGAGATAAAGCCACATTTTGGGGGAACACTAGGTGTTGTGAAGTTGGGTTTTACTTAGCAGCTAATGAGCATGATGAGGTCTTTACATACCTGCCTGAATGCATCTCTGAAGCCCAGCCTAGGGGCCGGGGGCTAAAAGACGAAAGCCATCATCATCACCACAACCACCACCATCATCATCATCAACAACAGCCGTGGTCATCATTCACACACACACAACCTCTATAGGTCAGCTCCACACTTTCCTTATAACAGTTCTGGGAAGTGTATAGGTAGCTCGGTTTGTCATGAGGCTAGACCACCACACTGATCCTCTCTTGTGCATGGCAAACTGGAGCAGAAGAACTCAGAAGAACCCTTATGGCTGGGGGAGCCTGGGTTAAGGCTTCCTGAATGTCGATGGGCCAAGTGGGAGCAGGAAGAGTCATGTGGCCAAGAGTACTAGAAACACGGAATGTAACCCCACCTCCAGCACTTGCTGTATGGCCATGGGCAATTCAATGAGCCTTTCTGAGCCTCAATTTCCGAATCTGTAGAAGGGGCACAAAGATACTTCTATCACGGATCTCATTGCACTGTTGTGAAGATCAAATTAAACAATGCATCAAGTACTTTACCTACTTTAATCAGCCCTGAAAGGATGGGGAGCTTTAAAGGAAAAATATTCTGAAGACAAAAGAGAACTAATTTTGATGGGAAGACAGTTTTCTAAGAGATTGATATGGACATAGAGAACTCACCACTCAGTGTAGATTTATTTTGATTTTAAATCATCAACCTTTATTCACAACCTGTCATTGATATTGTGGCCAGTTTTCTGAAATATTGAGAAAGTTTAGCCTTTTTCTTTTAAAAATATTTGTCCTACTTTTATTCATGGATTTTTTTAACGTCGCATTCATTCCCCAGTCAAGCCTCCCCTTTCCTCCCCTCCCCACTGAGCCATCTCTTATGACAAGAGAAAGAAAGGATACAGATCAGCAAAATTACCAAAATATCACATGGCTCTGAGAGACTATAGGATAGAGCACAGCCCCAACCCCTGCCTCGGACATGAAGGGAGAGGGGTGCATTTCCTCATCTCTTCTTTGGGACCAAACTTGGTCCTTATAATGAAATCTATAATGGCTACTTTCAGTTTTTTCTTGTTGTTTTATTTACATTGCCCTAATCATTATATATGTAGAAACACACATACACACACTCTATTTTCTTGGCTTTTGTCATTTCATCTAAGTCTTCTCCTGCTCCCCAAAATTCTTTAATATTTTTGTTTCTTACAATACAGTAAAACTGAATCACATTCAGGTACCACATTGTATTTAGTCTTCTTCCAATCCACAGATCCCTACTTGGTTTCTAGTTCTTTGCTACTACAAAAAGTGGTTTTTATCAATATTGTCCTTCTGTCTTGAATCTTTTGGTGGTGTGTGTGTGTGTGTATGTGTGTGTGTGTGTGTGTGTGTGTGTGTGTGTCTCCTTTTCATCCTAGGCATATTGATTTCTTGCAAAAATATTTTATTTAACTTAAATTATCTGCGTGTGCGTGTGCATGTGTGTGCACATGTGTGTGTATCTGTGATCCTCTCTTGTTTTGGTTAAGAATGTTCCTTCTCACCATAGCTTTGAAAGGCACCTGATGTCATTCTCTACTATTTTTCCCTAATGAAGTGACCATTAACATTCAGGTCGTGTACTCATTTGAGCTTACTCTGGTATATGGTTTAAGATGTTGTCAATTTAATTTCTGCCAAACTCCTCCAACCTCGATTTTGATGGAAATAAGGACAGATGCTAGAGGATGAAGAGGAAAGACTGGCCCAGTCCTGTGAGCACTGTCAGGAGCACTGAAGCTTACAATTATGGCTGGTGGGGAAATCTAAGGACAACAAGAATCTGGGGATGGGTAGGAGTTATATTGGGGCAGAGCAGAGGATCAAAGAATGGCTGGGATTCCTGCCCCCCCCCGGGGTGGCTGAGAGGATAGAGAGAGGGCAGAACGTTAGACACATTTCAGTTGTTTCTTCTGCTAAGAAGAACAATCCTTGCATTATAATGTGCAACCCCAAAATGATCATCAGGTAGCTGATGCCCAAGATGAAAAGCAGGATGCTAAGAGAGCACCAGCTGTGCTGGATGAGCCCCATCACCTGGGCCAGATGAGGTCTATCCCTGGGCATCAGAAAACTGAATGATGGGCAAGACTGTGGGGAACAGGACCGGAGAAGGCAAAACATCCTGGTTTATTTTTGAAAAGAAAGAAAACAATGGATTTTGTGGAAATATAGGCCAGTAAGCTTGCTCCTGACTCTTGGCAGTGTTCTAGGACACATGATCATAGGGTGTTTGGTCAGGGAACACTTATAAACAACAGTCACACAGAGGAAGCCTGGCCTCATCAAGAGCAGGTCATGCCTGAATGACTAGATTTCTTCTTTTTTAACTGGGTTACTCATTTGGCAGCTCTTTGGCAGGTAGAGAGTGCCTCTATCACAGGCATTGGATGAAGTCTTTCCTTCTATTATTGTAGTAAAGAAGGAGAAAATCTGGCTAGGCAATGGTATAATTAGAGATTTAGGACTGGTTGAAAGGCTAGACCTGAAAGGAGGGTAATTATTGTTTAAAATTCTGACTTTGCCTTGAGAGGGAGGTCTACAGTGGAGTAGATCAGGAGTCTGTGCTTGTGTATTTTATCAGCGATTTAGATCAGGACTTCTTCACTTTTCTTGTGTATATGCTGAACCTCTTTAGCAAGATGGTGAAGCCTGTAGAGCTCTGCTCTGAACACTGTTTTTAAATGCACAGAATTAGATGCAATAGAAACCAATTCCCTTGAAATGAAGTTTATGCACTCCAGTGTAAGAAGCTCTGATTTGGGTCTGATCTGGGTAGAGATGTAGATGATAGGCTTATCAAGTCTGCAGGCCACATGGAGATGGGAGGGAGGGGGCTGTTAGAGCAGCAGAATGGATCATACTTTGGCAGGCTAGACCACTGTGCCTAAACGAGGAAGATGAAGCTTAATAGGGATGAATGTAAGATCTCATACTTCAGTTTAAAAGGGGGAGAGTTCAAAGGGTAGTGTTGATGCTAAGAAGTGAGTATGATGCAAAAAAACCAAAGGCATGACCCAAATATGGAACAATTTTAAAAATTGATAGTGGTGGGAGACATGGTCTGGCAGCAGTTTAGCTAAAAATGACCTAGGTTTTTAGTGGGTTTTAAGGTCACTTGGAGTCCACAATATGAAATGGCAGCCACAAGAGCTGATGCCACTGACAGCTGCTCCAGCAGTTACAGAACCCAGCCTTGTCAGAGTCATGGCCACATCTGGGGTTTTGGGTCCAATGGTGGGGGCCATGTAGTGGGAGGGATGCTTAGAAGCCAAGAGTCAGGAGGGGCTGGGTTAAGGTCCCATTTCTGCAGTGTACTGGCTGTGTGGTCTGGGAGAGCTCCTCCTGGAACCTCTGTTTGAGGAGGGGTCTAGGTTACATCCATTCTACTCACTCCCCTGGCTCTCTTCCTGGCCCTCAGGGCTTTTCCTTGAGGTTAGAATGGTGGGGGTGGAGGGGAAGGAGGGGGTTGTTTTGTCTTCCAGCCCCAACTCTCAGCTCCTTTTAATATAGTGCCCATCCTTATTGGAATGTAAGCTCCTGAGGGTAAGGACTGTCTTTCTTTTAGGTGGTATTGCTTTCCCAGCACTTAGCATAGTGCCTGACACACACGTCAGCACTTTATCACTGCTTGGTCACTTGAATTGACAATGCTCTGGACAACTCTGTCAAGCTAAGTTTCAGAGATGGTGTCCATCTGCCTTGGTAGAGAGAATGATCTCACCTGGGAATTCCCTATGGTGGCCATTGGAAACACGGCATACATTTCTATAGTACTATAAGGCTGCTAAGAGCTTTACATAACTTAAATTACTGCATTCGGTCTTCACAACCACCCTGGGAGGTGGAGGCAATTATTTTCCCCATTTTACAGATGTAGAAACTGGAGATGAGGCAGTTTAAGTGACTTGTCCAGAGGCCAGATTAGAACTCAAGTGCCATCACTCTATCCACTTGAAAATTACTATGTGCTTTATGTGCATTCACACACACACACACACACACACACACACATACACACACACACACATGGGTTGTCATGTAATATTTTCTCTGTGACACATAAAAGCCCAGAAACCCTTTCTTCCAGCCTTCTCTCTCCCTGATGGAATCTGTCTCTTTTAGTCCCATCTTATTCCTTCTCCCTGACTCGAGCCCCTGAGGCATCCTCAGTAGCAACCCACAGCGTTCCTCAGTGGTTTCTAGCATGAGCTTTTATGTAGCAGTTATGGCATGTCTTATCAAAGAACCTTCTTTGCCAAGCATGTCTGTGCATTTTCTCATTGAGCCTCATGCCACTCCCACGAGGTAGGTCATACCGGTGTTATTATTGTCATTTGACAGAAGGAGAAACTGAGGTTTGGTTAAGAGACCCAGTATAAGAAAGGCAGGAAGGGGCTGGGTGATGAAGGCTTTAAAAGCAAAAAGGAGGGATTTACACTTTATTCTGGGGTCAATAGGGTCTCCCTAAGATAGAAATGATCTAGGTATTAGATTTTTATATGCAATAAAAGCCTAGTTTTTGTCTTGAGAGTTGAGGACATTTCTTCTAAATATACCACTGTGTTAGAATTGTTTATTTGGAAATGGAAAGACTTTCCAGTTCCTTTGACTTGTCCACGTTTGATCGTGTGTTCTAACCCTTGCTGCCATTCAAACCAATTATGGCAGAAAAATGGAACTTGGCTCAGGTTTGTGGCTAGAAAGGACTGTGTGGGCTTTAGCTCTTGTAAACCAGCCACCTGATATGAGTGAAAAAACCAGGAATTAATCTGATAGTTATCTCAAGTATGAAGACAAAATGTCCAATCCAAAGCGGTATTATTGTCACAAAGTCCCATGCATCAGGAAAATGGAAGGGGAGAGGTCATGATGGGAAACTGTCAAGGGTGGGAGACCTCACCAGGACTACCAGGGAAGCACTGGAAGCCTCAGACACATTTCAGCACCATCAGTCTCACCCTTCTTCTTCTCTGGGCATGAACCATCTCCACCTCCAGGACAAGCTGGGTCTGATCTGAAATGACACTCGGAGAAGCCGGTTAATTGTTTATCCCATCCCTTTTTCCTTTGGTTCTTTTTCTTACCTTTTATATCGAAGCCAAAGAGAGTATATCTCATTAGGATTTTTTTTTTCAAGTGAGTTCCTTTTCCTGTTCTTCCAAGGAGGTATCTGCAGGACAGCAGAGAAACACAATACCAATGTTCTGGCTAGTACCAAGACAGAAGAATGCTTTTAGGAATTATTATTATCGTTATTATTAATAATAATAGCTAATGCTTATATAGCACTTACCATGTGCCAGGTGCTTTTACCCTGGGGAGTAGGTGCTGTTATGAACTCTGTCTTACAGATGAAGAAACTGAGGCAAACAGGGGTTAAGTGACCTGCCCAATGTTACATAGCTAGTAAATATCTGAGGCTGGATTTGAACTCAGATCTTCCTGACTCTGGGCCTAATGCTCAAGTGGCCATGTGGTGTAATGGATAGGGTCTGGAAGAGAAACTCAGGTTTCAAATTGCACTCCTGACACATCCCAGCTATGTATGAGCTTGGGCAGCCACTTAACTTCTCAGTGTCCTGGGTGATAGACTCTCAAAGACTCTCAGTGCCAAAGGAGTTATTGATCTGCCTCTGTGGATAGAGTTACCATACTGGGAGTTCCTTAAATGTATTGGATGAAACCACAGGTCTGGAACAAAAGGGGAAAAGAAGTAGTTGTGTGAGTTGTGATGCCTACTTTCCACCTCAAATAGAGTTAGAGAAAAATCATCAGAGAAAGGGTAGATAGAAGGAAAAAAGTCATCAGAGAGAGCTAGATAGTAAAGTCCCCAGGAGGCCCCAAAGCTCGACCTTGGGGGGTTTCTAAGGAATCATGTATGGAAGCAGATCCACATTAGAGAAGTCACTGAGGTGGTCTTTGTCACTGAGCAGCTCGCCTGGACAAGGCCATTCCACACGGAATCCTAGGAACAGAGCCAAGAGGGAGGTAACTCAGGCGGAAGACCGCACACCTTGGCTCTAGGGATCGCGGGATCACTTAGCATGTCGTGCCTTTGCATTCCCCATGGTGCCCGGAGGGGGACACGCCAGTGGGAAGTGATGACCCCGGCTTGGAGGACGCAGGGAACTCCAGAAAGAGAATGAGGGGAAGGTTGGAAAGGGGATGGAACCGCTGCATGTTTGCTGCTTCTCCAGCTTGGTGTCGTTCTGCCTTGAGTCATAGCGGGCCCCCAAGCCAAACCCACCGCTAGTTCCGTCTGAGTTCTTCTAAAACGGATTGAGGGCCGAGGGACTGAGCAGAGAAGAATCGAGGGGTCCCAGGGAGAGGATCAAGTTGCTGAGAAGGAAGTGGGTTATACTTGAGGCTCTTCATTGAGTTGTAGCTCAGTAGAAAACGCACAGATTGAGTACCTGTCTCTGCACCACCGCGTCTCTGCATCCCCCCTTTCATTCACAAAGCTGCTACTTTCCTCTCGCCTCTCACTTGGGTCATTGAAGCCGCCTCCTCCGGGCCTCCCGGCCTCCCCTCTCCCCCTTCCAGTCCACCCTACCTATTGCTGGCAAAGTCAATTTTCCTTAAACACGCGTAATGTGTGGCTTTTTATCACCTCAAGGATAATGTAGAAACTCCTCGGTGGAGCTTGTACAAAGCGAGCCCCTGCAGCCTGGCCGCAGCCTGTCTTTTCACCCCTGTTGGTTTCTCACCCCCTACCCGCCCCCCCCCCCCCAGTTATGTCCTTGTAATGGCCATCCCCCATGCCTCGAAGGCTATTCCTCCCTGCCTTCACCTCCCAGAGAGGCCCCTCTTCCTTTAAGACTCAGCCCAAGCACCATCTAACGTCTAGTGCCCCTCCTCCCAACCCGCCTTGTGCTGAACACCTTTGGACATACTGGTATTTGTTCCCCTTGGATTTGTGGGGACTATGTTCCTGTAAGCGCTTGTCTCCGCCACTAGAGTGGAAGCGTGTCACGAGTACGGATTGGTTTCTTCTTTAAGCTCCACGCCTGGTATCTACTGCCCATCAACAAAATGATTGATGGGTTGGCTGACAGTCAGGCCTTGTGACTACAGAGACAAAAACCAAAAACAGTCCGGGACCTCAGAGAGCTTTCACACTGCTGCGGGAACCTAGATCCTTCAGCTTGGAAACAGAGCTCCCGGGCATCAGAGGGCCCTTCCCAAATCCTTATTGGCTTGGACTGGAATCAAGGAACAATCCCCGCCTTCGGGGAACTTCCACAGAAGGAGCACAGCCTGTGCAGAAATGAGTGAAAACAAGGTTTGTGCCAAGTGTGGGGTCCCGGAGGAGGGCACTAACCATTGGGGCAGGGACAGAGAACGTGGCAAGGTCCCCTGCAGGAAGCGCTGCCTGAGCTGACCCGGGGGAGGTAGAGGATTCTGAGAAGCCAAATGGGGCAGGGACAGGACTCCAGGCATGGCTCACATTGGAGGCAGGAGATAGGACGGGTCTGTGAGGAAGTAAGGGGCAGAAAGGCAGGCCCCTGGGGGATGGGAGGGAGGGGAGGGAGGGAAGAAAGGAGAGAGGAAGGAAGAAAGAGAGGGAGGAAAAGAGGGAGGAAGAAAGGAGGGGAGGGAGGGAGGAAGAAGGAAAGAAGGGAGGAAGAAAGAGAGGGAGGATCAAACATTTGATAAGAGCCTACTGGTAAGTATCATATCATTTGATCCTCACAACAAATGAGAGGAAGTGCTGTTATTATCCCTATTAAACAGTTGAGGTCACTGAGGCAGGTAGAGTGTGAAGTGACAGGCCCAGGGTCACATAGTGAGCAAATGTCTGAGGCTGGATTTCAACTCGGGTCCTCTTGACTCAGTGCCCTTTCACTGGCCTGCCTCGATGTGAGAGGAGGAGGGTGAGTAGTGCTGCTCTCAAAGGTGTGTTCTGGAGGAGTTTGTCCTTTATTGATTCTAGTGCCTGCCTATGGATGCTTTGCCTAGGCTCCAGGGTGAGAGAGATCTCGATCTGTAATCAATGATGCTAAGCAAGGTGGGGCATGTTCTCCAAAAACCCCCTGGAGCCCGAGAACTGAGACTGGGCCTGTGATTTCATTGACATGGAGCATTCCAGGAGGGGGAAACTCCCTCTGCTGATGAAGATTAGTGCCTGCTCTGCACCCGAAGGCTCAGAGTGTTGCCCAGAGGACTGAGGGTCACAGGCAACACATGGCCCTGACAGGACTCACCCCGGGTCTTGCGCGGGCCAAGGCCAGCTCTGTCTCCACTGCTCCACTCTGTCCAGCCAAAATTTCAAAATAAAAATAATATACTGATATCTGGGAGGCAGCAGGGCCTCCGAGATAAAGTCTTTCTATAGATGTGTGTATATAGGTGCGCACACACGCAAGTGCATGTACAGGTGTATGTATACATGCAGAAACACATATATACATACACATAAGTATTTGTACACACATATGCACACATGTATATATGTACAAGCATAGACACCCACACGTGTGTGTGCATGTACATACATGTTTCAGTATATACCCACACCTGTATGCATATCTGGATATAAGGTATGTAAGTGCACTTTCACATACATGGCCCCTTTGCAATGTAATGCCGTCCATCACACACAAGTGTACTAGCACACATGTAACAGCTAATGTCTTAGTTCGCTATCTTGGCATTATTCTCATCTCCGGTCTTTACAACCCAGTCTCGTGCAGTTCAGGCTCCTTCCCAGAGTTCACCCCCTTCCTTTAACGAACGGCGTTTCAACAATTCTGCCAGCAGCTGTTGTGGGGGTGAAAGACCAACCCAAGCCCAACAACAAGAATGCTGCCAGCATAGGTTCTTTTGCTCTGCTTCAGTAAGGAAAGGAACATTAAGGGATTAACAGTTTTACTTTAATCCAGCATACAGACATCATTCACTTAGCTCAGGGGGAAAAGCCAGCACCCTGAACTTCAGAGCAAATACAAACAAATTACAAACATACATTATAAACAGACCAAATACGATTCATAGTGTTAAACCCTAAAGTTTGGTTGAAGGAGGCAAACAAGCTAGGTGACAGAAAAATCCATGTTGTTTATTATTTTCCCTTAAAGCATAGCTAAGCTAGCTTACTTGTATGTACAAGGAGTCAAGCATAAGCTCTGGCTGTCTGAACAAAGAAATGAGAAAACGTATATACATTATTTTTAGCAGATCCAGCAAGCCTCTGTTACATCATTTTTATGATCTCCATGTATGTTTAGCCATGATACAAGAAGAGGATTTTTCCTCAATGGAATAGATTTGTAAATACAATAAGAGCGTTGACAAGGGTCAGTCGAAACTACAACCCAGCGTTTCTGTGTTTCGTTAACATTCCATAGTATAGTATATACCCATAGAATATTAAGCAAGGTAGTCTCTTGGGATTAGGGTCTCATCTTTTAATGGCTAACAGGGGAAAGAATGTTCTTAGGTCAGCCGGATCTGGCCTTGTTGACAAAGAAAAGATATTCTCTGAGCAAACTTTAGAGAACAAAGAAGCCCAGGTCCAGGAGATCATTAATTTAGGCCCTGGCCCTTCATTGAAATTACAAAATGGTATAAAATGTTCCACAATAGTTACCAAGAAACCATCAACATCTGAGTTCAGGAGCTGGGGAGCTCATAACAAGGGCTGGCCCAGAGTCATGCACCATTCCTCCTATGGCTCAGAGCCCAAGGGAGAACGCCAACCTCTAGGTTTGTATATCTTGTTCAGGGTCAAAGGTGAATAACACATGCAACTCGCCCACGTGACCTAAAAGTGTCACAAAAATGAGACTTAAACTCATGTGGTCTAAAAGCCCCTGATGTCACAAACATGTCGCTCAAACCCATGTAAACTAGGCTCTCCCTTGAAGCAAGGAGGTCATCAAGGGCTCCTAGTTTAATCAAGGAAACAAAGGCCAAACTCTTCAAGGGCACTTGATTGAATAAGTGTTAAAAGCCCATCTTAATTACCAACCTAACGGTCAGGGCTATCCTTCAATGGGATCAATTCCCTGGCTTGTTTTGAAAGGGAACGAGGGTCTCCCTGGGCTTCTGAGTAAATACCCATTTTCTGTACATGATGAATAAGGCCCGATGGGTCTGTGTCTGGTGGAGGTGATGCACCACAAGAACTAGGGGACACTGGAGCCAAAGCCTTATCTTGCTCTAACCCGCAGCCCTGGAAAGCGGGTGTGGCTTCTCTTCCTCCCCTTCCTCAGGGGAACCATCTCAGAGCCTCCCCTCTGGAGGGAGGGGGCTAGGAGTGGACAGAGAATCTGAATCTGAATTGATTGATGACTCTGCTGCTCTCTTCCTTCATCTGGCTTTTCTCCTCTGGCCCCATCCATGTGACACATGTGGCTTCTCCCCCTTGTTTGATGAATGCTCTCCCTCCTTACCTCCCCCTTGTAGAATCCCAAGCTCCTCTGCAGGCACAGCTCAGGGGCTTCCTCCTACAGAGACCCTTCTAAATCCATCAGCTCTAGGCTTGTTCCATCTTGACATCACTTTGCACTGTCTTGTAAATGTGTATTTTGTATTTCCTTATCTGGCTCTGATGGAATGTTGGCCTCTCAGCCCCCTCACCAGTGGACTGGAAGGTTCTTGAAGGCAGGTCCTAACTTCCTTTTGGCCTTCTTATCTCATACACCTTGCATGTTTTCTGCGTCCTTCTAAGCATCCTCTGGATTGGAACTCTGAGAGCCCATGGATCGAGAAGTGGATTGCAGGAAGGCTTGGGTTGGAAGTCCTTCCTCTGACACATATTGGCTATAGGACACTCTGCAGGTGCTCAGGAGCCAGCTCTCTGAGATTCCAGTTCTCTGGCTAGTGGTGATCTGTGTCAGAGGAGAGAGTTTCCATGTTAGGGAATTCTCTCTCTCTCTCTCTCTCTCTCTCTCTCTCTCTCTCACGCACACACACATGCACACACAAAGCCCCTAAAAAAACAAACATGGTGCACTCAAACTCTTTATCAAGGGCAATCTCTTCCTCCTTGTGCAGAACTAGGGGAAATTTGCTAATTGCAAGTTCAAATGGCGGCTGATGAAATGCTGTGCTGAACAACCTTGGTCCTTAGATGTCATATTAAAAAAGTGACAGTTCTCCCAGTGACTGAAGAAACAAGGGAATCTTCAGCCTGGAGAAAAGAACACTTGGATGGGATGCGGTGTCCACAGGACGTGAGATCTGTCTTCGCAGCATTGAAAAGTTGTTTTTAAAAAAGAGATTAGACTGTTCTGTTTGGCTTCAAGGGGCAGAACAGGGAACAGAATCGGATTTCAGTTTGATGTAAAGAAAACATTCCTAATTCACCATTCCAGTTTATCTTGGAGTCAAATGGGCTGAATTCCTCATCACTGAAAGACTTGGAAGCTGAAGGGCTTCTTGTCAGGGATATTCTACGAATGAATGAATACGCATTGATTAAACACCTATAATACGCCACGCACGCACTGCACTAAGTACTAGGGACACATAAAGAGAAAACTGCAGCGTCCCTGCTCTCAAGGAGCTGCCGTTAGAATTTGGGGGAAATGCCTCTAGGAACGGTCTGCTGCTGGGCAGAAGGAAAGACCCCAGGATTCTTAGGGTCCCATAGCCAAACAGATGGCAGCACAGCTTCCTTATTGCTATTTGTACAGAGGAAACTTCACAGTTTCCATGGAGAAATGGGGTTGGCCATCCAAAGAATCAGCCAACCAATGGGCTCCGGAGCTTCATCTCACTCTCAAGTTGAAAACTAAGTGCGACTGCTGAGTGGGACATTGGTAGCTCCCCGCCCCATGTCATGCTATTTAGGCAGCTCAGACGCCCTCACCACTCTTACCATCGGAGAAAAATCAGCCCATTTCCTTCAGAATGCCATCCACGTCCATTTGCCATAATTAATGCTTCTTTAGGTCTTCATCGAATGGAAGACAGCTTAAGTTAGTGAATGATTGTCTTGAAAGCATTTATGGGGAACTCTCACCACCCCCACCTTCTTCAGTCCAAATCTTTCTCCCCTCCCTTTGTCAGGGGAGTTAGGCTTTTCTCTCTCAGTTTCCTGTGGGCTTTTTACTCATGATAAATAGTGTTACTGGTATTCTGAAGAAGCAACAGGATATGGTGGCTGGATGGCTGACCTTGGAGTCAAGAGCCCTAGCTTGGGAGTCAGAAGCCCTGGGTTCAAATCCTCCTCTGGGCTTTATTGGTTGAGCGGCCATGGATAAGTCACTAAAAAGATGCTTGGTGTCCTCATCTGTAAAATGAGAATCTTGGTCTTGATAGCCTCGGAGGTCCCTTCCAGTTCTCAGCTTGTGATACCATGATTTTTGAGGAGTGCAATGAGATAGAAGAAAACAAAGAAGGGATGAGGGAGAGATGTAGGGGCTTGATTCCTGACCTCAAAGGATTATACAGCATAGTCTAAGACAGATACTGCGGATGTGATCACACAAAGTAGGTAGATGGCATTGTGTAATTATAAAACTAATAAGGTATCATTGGAGCCATTCTGTCTTTCTGTACACACATCACATATATGTACACATGCACACCACACATTATATACATGTGTACATGGGCACGCATGTATACACACATGTAGTAAAGGACTACTAAGGTAATTATAGACTTCACATAGGAATTAGAGGGAGACAGGGCAGGCAGCCCTGTGCAGAGCTGAGAGGTTGGTTCAGGAGTGAGAAGATTTGCTTCAGATCTTGGCTGACACGGAAGCTGGAGTGTGTCCTTAGGCAATTCCTTAATATTTTGGCATCCAGGATGTCTCACGTAAACAACCAGTGGCCTAGCCTACCTCCTAAGGTTTTCCTGTAGAAAGCATTTTGTTAACGTTACAGTCTCTATAAATCTGAGTCATTGGTATTGTTTTGGTGGGACCAGGGGACGAGGGGAAACAGCTCTCTCTCCTTACCCTGGCAAGAGCCAGGCAGCTCATTCATTCTAGGCATGGCATTGTTGAGTTGGCTCACTTCCCCACCTTGTGCTCTGGGTCTAGACTGTCACTTTATTGCCCTTCCACGGTGTAGAAGCAATTTTTTGGGACTGGTGCTGAGCGGGTGTCAGGCTGGTGCTCCGCATTTCATCAGGTGCCATTAATCCCCTACCCAGGGAGATTGGAGAAGGGAGAGGAGGAAACATCCTTTTCATTTTGCAGAGAGCTTTTGAATAAAAGTAGGGCTGCAGAAACAGCCTCAGGCTAGTATGTCAGGGCTGCCTTCCACCAGGATGGGTCTTGAGCACAGGACAAAGCTTATCTGGAAGCCAACTTGACTTTTATGTTCCTGAATTGGTGGTGTTTATAACCGAGCTAACTAAAAAACAAAAATTCAAATAGCATTTTCAGGCTGCTGGCCTAAAATTTACTTGGCTTTCTCTACTTTAGGCTTAAATGAGAGTTCTTTAGTACTCTTGTTATTCATTTCTTCAATGAAGGGGAAATCTTGATAATGTCTTAAATCCTTCTGAGGACTTATTTGCGTGAAGGTCTTCATTGTGCTGAGTGGCTGCTTGGCCTTTTCCTTATCTTCAAGGTCCTGTTAGGAAATTCCTTATGGGACAATTGTTTGTTCACCAGCCAAAAGCTGGAATCATATCCTCAGCTGGTGTTGCCAGGAGCCAAGGAGAAGCAATCATATGTCCAAGGGCCAAGTTTACCAACGTCATAAATGGACATATTGTCAAGAGAACAAAGGCGATGCCATAAAAGAAGAGAAAATAATCTATGCGTTGCTGACTAAAGCCACCCAAAACAATGATTAGGATCATCGAGGTGATTCTGAGACCTTAAAAGGAACTTGGCTCATCGGGATCCGTCTGTTCAGTCTTTGGTTTCCCATTCTAGCTTTGTGGTGGAATGCAGTCCATTAGAAAGGAGCCACAGCCATCCTTTGCCCCTGTGGTGTTTGCTCAGAAGGAGATTCTGGTCCGCTGGAGCCCTTCCTCCACATCTTAGCTCATCTGGATAATGGCAGCCGTCCTGTTTTAATGGGATACCCTCATGACCACCTCCTTTGGAGAACTAGCGGGTAGCTCATTGCAGTGACGGACAGACGGACAAGCCGGCTGTCATTTTTGGCTATGAGATTGTTCCCGCTGACTCTCCCTTGCTGACATTGGGAGACATGCGGAATGTGCCTTAGGTAAGCGGGTTTTCACGGTACCCACTTCCAACCATCTGCATGGCTGCACACCTTGGTTCCGGGCACCATTTTGGTGGGTGTGTCCAAGAGTCTCTGAAGTGAAGCTATCCGTAATGTTTAGAGGCAGCACAGGGCACAGTGGGATGGGGGGCCAAGGAGATTGAAGAGAGAGGCAAGCTATCTTACTGAACAACAATCAAAAAGTAGACAGAGGAAAAGAGGCTAGAAGGTAACCAATGAGAAGCGCTTAGCATGTGGGAGGCCCTGGGCATACAAAAGCCAAAGTGAAATAAGTTCTGGCCTTAAGGACCTTGCATTCTAATGGCAGAAATGGCACCGAATATGTACAAGATGAACAGAAAATGGTGTGTGGGTAGCGGGTGCCCCTAGCATCTGAGGGGACCATGCAAGCCTTCATGAAGAAGATGGCCCGAAAACTGAATCTTAAAGAAAATCAGAGATTGCAAGAAGCAAAGGTGAGGAGGGAGCGCATTCCAGGCACGGGGCATGGCTAGTGCAAAGATCAGAGTGGGGAGATGGAGTGCTCTGGGTGGAAGAGCAAGTAGGGAAGAATGGCTGGTACCCAGAATGGGCCCTGGAAGGAGAGAGGGAGTGTCAGAGGTCGGATCTGAACCCAGGTCTTCCTTCTGTAATGGTTAATTTGGCCAACAAGAATTTATTAAGCACCTACTGGATTCTAGGGATTGTAGTAGGTATCTGGAATGGAAATACAAAAGCCCCAAATCATGTCTGATGGTAAGGAAGTTTCCATTCTGGAGGGGAGACACCCTGTGCCCTGCAAACCTCAGCCCTCTAGACAAACGCTCATCGTTGCTGGTTAGAAACGTAAATACAAAATAGATACAATATAAATAGGACTAGCTTCCCCAGGGAAGGAGGGAGGACTAGGATGTTGGAGACAAGCCTCACGTTGGGCGCAGGACGCGGAGGCTGCCCCACACAGCCGTCCGCCTGGGCAGCCTCTCAGTCTTTCAACTCAGTCTCTTAAAAATGTGGCATTATGAGGATTGTTCGGGCAAACGAGGGAGACAACAAAGAGTGGTCACATGTAGCCAGAGTGCGACGTGCGGCCCCGTAACCAGGCAACCAGCGAAGCTGTCTGCAGCCGATTCCGGAAGGCTGAGGGTGGGAGGAAGGAGCGGAGTTCTGCGGCTCACACGGTGGTCTTCCCACCCCCCACCCTCACCCCAAATAAACCAGACAGGAAATAACGGCCGGTGAACAGGTAAATAAGGGGCTAAGCTGCAGGGCGTGCATGGAATTTTGGGTAGGCATGACATCAATGTCAAACCTGGACCCAGTGGAGTCCCTGTGACTCGGGGTGGGCTGCGGTCCTCTCCCGCCCCTCCGCTCATGTGAGTTTGCTCGGTTCTGGCCTCTTCGGTTTATCCCAGAACAGTCTCACCTTCGCCAGCGCACCGGGAGCGAAGCCCCCTGGCAGGTTGTGAGTCTGTTTGGGGGTTGAAGGGAGCTCGTTAGAAACCAGAATGTAAGAGAAGGTGTTCACAGACGAGATCCCTTTACAAAGCGTGAGCGCTCCTCTTCTCTGGAATTAGAGTAGAAGCGTGGGTTTGGCTCACATCCCCAAGGGCCCGTCTTCGTGTTCCTAAGAGCTTTGAGGCACTGACAACCCAAACTACTAAAAAAGGATGCAGTTGGTGGTGCAGCGCCTAGAACGCTAGGTCCGGAGTCAGGACGACCTGAGTGCGGTTGTATGACCCTAGGCAAGTCACTTAACCTCACTGTGCCTCAGTTTCCATATCTGTGAAATGAAATGATAACAGCACCTAGGGTTGTCATCAGGATCAAATTGGGAGGTATGCGTGTGTGTGTGTATGCACATATATACATGATCTCATTTTTAATATATACATATTTTTATATAATAGATACATATGTAGATGAATATGTTTGCTTATATTTATATTTAAAATAACTAAATTATTTTAATGATGATTGAATTGTTTAAAGTAAATATATAAAAATATATACACACATATACGCATACGTGTTTATATGTGTGTGTGTGTGTGTGTGTGTGTGTGTACAAAAATAGATGCTTTGCAATCCTTAAAGCATTCTATGTACTTGCAGGAATGTTAATACTGAGACTACATCATTCTAGGGTGGAGGCTGGTGACTTTTTCAAAAGTGCCTTCCCCTTTGGCGCCCTGAGGCCAACTTGGGAGGGGGGAGGGTGGTGATGATGCTGTTGATGATGCAGGAGCTGGGACCAGAGCTCACTCCAACTTCTCACTCTCAGAACTGGTGGGTGGGAGGGAAGTCAGTGCCAGGAACTGGTTCAAAGACCGACGACAATTGGCTTTCAGATCACATTCAGCATTCAGGCTAGAGGTAGCCAAGACCAGTTTTAAGAGCTTTTCAACAAGGTTTGCAACAAAAGGGATGTTCTTGTCAACCTCTACCTTTGAGTTTGCCAGTGTTTGTTGAATTTTGTACACTACCTTAATTTTTCCCTTTTGTACAATTGAAACATTTTCAATGCTTCCCAAACCTGCCATCTCCATTAATTTCTTTCTTTCCATCTTTGTGAATTATGACCATGTGCTCCTTGCCCCCGAGCATTCTCCTACAAATGTCTTCTCTGCCCTTGACAAAAGTTCCCTCCGATACCTGGATCATGGCAGGTTTCTATAACTGGTTGAAAGACTTTGGACTTGGCGTAGAAGCAGTGGTCCTTCTTGCGCCTCACCTTGGAGTCCCACACCCAGAGACGGTTCACAACTCCCTGGAACAGGCAGGCAGGTATAAAATTAAGTGGTTCCTGGAAATAGTTGGAAAATTGTTTCAAGATAAATGAATGAATTCCCGGAGGAGAGGTGGCCCCACATTCATCAATACACTGGGATCGTCCAAGGCCAACACAGAAAAACCTCGAAGTACAAAAAGTAATTAAGGGCATGAAAGGCACACAAAACATGTCAAGTCGTGAGGAACATCTGAGAAATTGCAGGGTCAAGTTCAGGGTGTCAAAATGAGAGGAAGAGCAAAAGGACAAAAGACAGAAAAAAATCCCATTAAGTAAACATGCTCTGATTTTACAAGTACATGAGTCACCAAAGGTCAAGGAGTGTGTGAGAAAGGTCTCTAATGGAAAGCAGGGGTAATTCAGCAACCAAAAGGGTCTTGTAGATGTGGGAGAAATAAAACAATATGAGAGAGAACGAGGCAGTCCTGCTTGAGGGAAAAATCCATTTCTCAATAAAAGAAGAAAACTTGGTAATTGGGAAGGCTGTGAGATAACACTGGAGACCGACCTAACAAAGATGCAGAGTTAAATGTCTTTTCCAACTACCACCATTTAATAGGAGAGAAAGGGGGACTCGTTAGCCTAATTTGGGCCCAGCTTGCATGAGAAATTGTCACTTGTAGCAAGCTAGCCAGCTTACGGAAGTCCCTTAGTTCCTTCTTGTCACCCCGCAAGACACAGTGTCCTCACCCAAGCATTCCCATACTGTTGGGAACACAAAAGAGAGACATGGATCTTGTGTGGCCAACTCAGAGGGAAACCTGAAAACCCCCTAAAGACCAGGAGAAGAAGAGATCCCACCCATTCCATTCTGTAGCAATGACAATTCTTGGAGCACAGAACATGATTTACTTTGGGACTCTAATGCAGGTATCTTAACTGAAGGAATTTATCACTCAGAAACCCAAGGAAGGTGACTGATCAGACCACCAGCATCGAAAGCATCCTTGCTCCTGTTGAATATTGTATGAAAAGAAAATTAGACCAGTACAAGTTTGGAGAATGAGTCTAATCTAATTGGACTCATTGTTTAAGGCTGTCACCAGCCTGTTTTACAGCTGGTGGCAACATATGTGGGGCATTGGTCTTACCCAGGTACAGATTTGTCCCCCTATTCTCTTGGCCTCTCTGCTGGACTATCTAGATACATTAACTTTAATTGAGTTGTGTGTGTAGTTTTCATTCAGCCCAGGAGAGTGTAGTACTTTCTATATATAGGTTTATTCCAGGAATGGGACTCTTCTAGGTCATTAACCCATTTTTAGGTTCAGAAAGCCCATTTTGTTTATTCAACTCTCTGGCATGCCTGTGGTTTCCAACCTGTAGGATTGTAACCCCCTCCACCCCTATTCTATTCTTTAATGATTCCCAGGCAGCTTTCTGTAATATAAATAGAGTTGGAGTTAATATCAAATAACCACCTACTATGTGCCAGACATTGTGTATACAAAGAAAGGTATAAGACAGTCCCTCACAGTCTAATGGGGGAAACTACACATACAAAGCTGAAAGCAGGGGGAGATACCCTGCCCAGGAGCACTGGGAAGTTCGTAGTCCAGCGGGAAGTTGGAAGGGATCTGAGGATCTGAGTCAATTTTATTTTACAGAATGATGAGTTTCTGGAGATCACAAAGCTAGGAGAGCATCTAGGAGGGAGATAATGAAAATTCCCTGGGTGCCCTCCTTGAAGGGTGGAGGGTCTGGGAGGAGCTCCCCATTGCTCATCCTCCATCCTCTTGGACCAGAGGGATGGTGAGTTTCTGAGCTATTTTCATCCAGCAGATTGATGAGTTTCTAGAGACCTGAAATTCTAGAGAACTGCCATTCCCATTTAGGAGCAGTGCTGATGCTGGTGACCAGAGCAGAGCTGCAGGTAACTGCCAGGAATTTTTGGCCCCGTCTTCTCCCCAGCTCTAGGAGGGCGTACATAATGATGCATTCTCAGGTGCAAAAGGAAGCCTCCTCAGTCGTCATTGGAAGGGGCATTCTATGACCTTCTTTATGGGACCCACTAGTCGTGAAAAGAGAAAGTGGAATTTTGGGGGATCGCGGCTTATAATTCTATTACTGTTAAATGACTCAAATGAGAGAAATCAGAGTTGAAAAATGTGTCCGTTTGAAGTATTTGGGATATGTTCCTCCTCCACTTACACTGCCTACATGATTCCATTCAGCCACAAGTATTTATTAAGTGCTTACTGTGTACCATAAACTATGTTAGGCTCTGGTGATGCAGAGGCAAAGTGCCCTCAATGAATTTAACATTCTGTTGAGGGGACCCAGCAACACATTTTCCCTCAAGTGCTGCAAGTCAAGAGTCCAGGAGAGGGTCATGGGTGGGTAACGTGTTCCTTGGCAGAGAATCTCTGACCCCTTCTAGGGGAGGGGGAATTTGGACTGCAGGTTAACCAGACAGGCTGAATTTGGAAGTCTGGATACGGTCAGTCATCATGGCGGTGGGCTCCCAACCACGCCCCAGCTCCAGACACTTTCATCTAGATTTTACGCATTCCACAAGTTTTCTGTAGAGTCATAATGAGCAAGTAGCACAAAGTGCCCTCCGGTCAACTTTGTGATTCATGCTGCAAAAATAATACCCATTCAGCTAAGGATTGGTGGGGGTGGGGAGAAATTAGTTACAGTGGAGCTGCTGGAGTGCATGTTTTACGTTTTTGTGCCCCCTCCCCTAAACTTCTGTGCCCTGAGAAAAGCCCTGATGATACTAGTCTTGTTTTGGGGAGACCTCGTTGATGTGGTGAATACCCATGTGGAACGCTCCTGGAGAGAACCTTCATTCTGGGTATTTAATGATGAAAAAAAGATATCCTGTAGCCTACTGTGCCACACGTGTTCCCACCCCTCCTAGTCAAGGAGACCGGGACCAACTGGGATTCAAGAGGAAAAACCCTTGGGAAAGGACCATTCCTTTCCGGGTCTCTCAAAACAAGTTGAGAGACTCACTTAGTTTCTTATATTTCTGTTACAATGGAGCAAACAGCTGAGCAGCTACTCATCTGAAAGGAGGAGAAGGAGCTACCTGTGCCCCACATCTGCCTCAGGGCAGAGGCACATGGATGCTAGATGTCCATGGAACATGTTCTGAGGGAAGGCACTCTGCGGGTGGGCTTCCAAGATGGCAGGAACTGGGCAATGGAGAACACCTGACAGAAATGGATGTGTTGGTTCTCTGGGAGCTGCAGCATTAAGGGTCACCTCAAGGATGACTCCAAGTTGTAGAATTCATGGACTTAGGACCTTCCATAATGAGAAGGGTATTTCTCATTGAAGCATCTTCCTTGGAGAAGGCAGGGTATCTTCCATAATGTTGTCCTTAGAGAGTATAACCAGTGAACTGCTCAGGCAGTGCGGGGGAGACTTGGAAGGGGCTTTTGTTCAGCAGCTCCCAGTCTTTGGATGGAGGGAGACTAAAGAACAGGGTGATTCCACAAACTTTTTGTGAGGGCGGGATATCCAGAGAGCTCTGTGGGAAAGAGGGACTCACCAACATGTTAAAGAGTTGCCTTGTTAGCAGCCCCAAGCTCGGTTCCCTGTCAGGGAGAATGCGTAGGATTCCAAGTTTTTATGAGTTTTCTCTGTCTGTAGCCTTCACAGATTCTTTTGTGCCTTTCGCACTTTCTGGGGTGTGAAATAAAGACCATCTTATTTCCAGCACTGAAGCTATGGCTTTGAGCATGGGAGCTGAGGATCCTTGATGCCTCCTTCTGAGTCAGCGCTGACAAAAGCTATAGCCTCAACATGTTGGAAATGCACCTGGAGTAGCCAGGTAGGGGCGCGTGATCTTCTTGGACTCGGTCCTCAGCATTGGCCCTGGGCTGTGGGTCATGGGTTGGAGCAGGGTTGGGCCTCCTGTGGCCTCGAGGGGCAGGTTCTCCAGCCCTGGGTCAGAGTATTAATGGCAGGCACTTCCATAGCCCAGAAGTGCTTAACTGGCACTCTCCAGCTTGTTCTGTAAATATTTTGATGTCTTTATTTCTTTCAATGTAATTGATTTCCTTTGTGATCCATTGTAGCTTATTGTATATATTTAATAACCTCAGCTTGAGAAGGGGTTCATAGGTTTTACCAGTTGTGATCACCAGATCACCTATGGCATCTGGATCACCAAAACGGTTGAGAAAAGGGCCGTAGAACTTATTGTCCCTCAAAACTCAAACCTCAGGACTAAAGACAATAATTATCCTTGGGGTCATACAAGTTGTCCATAGTTGCATAGCTGATAAGGGTAAGAGGTGGGATTCAGGCCTGGGGCTTCTTCCCCATCTGCATTCTCATTGCCCTCTAAGACTTGGATCTCCAGGTCTGTACTCCATTTTAGGTCTGGACCAGCCTTAGTGTGGAGGGGTTGCATGTTGCTGGGTCACCCCGGGCCCTGTCTTAGAAAGAAAATCAGCGCTGAGTCATAATTTGCAGAAGCTCTTGGCGCTTTTCCGAGGGAAAGCAATGTTGGGCGTATAGCAGCAGGATCTCGGTAGGGAATAGTCTTTTCTTTCAGTATGTTACAGGTATTCGAAGAGCAGTGAAGATGTCAAGGTTTCCCTCCCCCAGCCCTGTTTTATTCTGTTGCATCGCCAGCCCTCAAGGTCTAGGTCAGGGCATGGACTGAGGTCTGTTCTCCTTTGCCTGGAGCACTCTGGTGATAATGGTGCTGGCCAATCGGTTGCCTATCAGATAGACTTCACTTTATGAGCCACATCATTCGTTTTCCATCCAAATGATTTTTCTGTCCCAGGTTAGACCCCTTGAGCTTATCATTGTCAACCAACAGCCTCAGAACCTGAAGCTCGAAGACAGACTTTGAGAAATGAGCTTGGGCCTGGTCTGTTCACCCCAATTTTGAAGGTCTTTTGCCCTCTTAATAAATATCCTGGCATTGTTATTAAATCACTGACACTTGTTAAGTGCTCACAATGTACTGAGGGCTGGGTCGATCCCTTCTTAAAAAGGAATTTTTGGCCTAAAAGCTGATGTTCTGAAGTGTGGAACCTGCCCAGACTGCACAGCCCTAGTTGGCTTCATGCCTGCTGCCTCGACGCTCCTGTTTGAGGAAGTGGCATTTATGGCCACCGTCCAGCTGTGCCTATTTTGCCCTGCTTCTTTCTAGTGGCTGGGCTTGTCCCATGATGTGATGCCACCCAGTTCTGACACATTAGTGCAAATATCCTTATGTTTAGCTATAATGACAACTGGCAAACACTGCTTTAGAGCAGAGATTCTTAAGATGGGCCCATAAATTTGGTTTTAGAGAGTATTTTGATGACTGAATTTCCATATAGTTGGGTTTTGTCATTATCCCATATTTTTATCTTATGCATTTAAAAGCATGATTCTGAGAAGGGTCCATAGACTTTCCCAGGCTGCCCAAGGGGTCTGTGACACGGAGTGATGGAGGACCCACAAAGTGAGCATGATGCACCATCTCTTTTGGTGTCAGGGGTACTATTGTCCCTATTCTACAGATGAGAAAACTGAGGTTCAGAGCAACTTGCCCATGGTCAGTGGCTCTCAAGTGTCAGAGGCAGGATTTGAACCCAGGTGTTCCTGATTCCAAGTCCACCCATTCAGCTCGGCTCTGGGCCCTGGGACTGAGCTCTCCTGGCTTCTTGCAGAACGAGCGAACGCTCCTGCCCCTCTGCCTGAGGACCGGCCTCCGTGTGTTCTCTGCCCCTGTTGGGCCAGACATCAGTGATGAAGAGCACCATGAAAAGAACGCTGGCCCTGGGCAGAGGGCCTGGGTTCAAATGCTACTCCTGGTGACCTTGAGTGTTTCATTTTCTTTCTCTTGCCCTCAGTTTCCTTATTTGCAAAATGTGAGTTTTGGACTTGTCTGTCAAGTCATCAGCATTTATTAAGCACCTGCTGTGTGCCTGTGACCATGCCAAGAGTTGGGAAGACAAATAAACAAATAGCCCCTCTCCTCAGTCTGCTTAGGGGGGGCAATACCTGAAAGGAAGCTGGAAAGGAGGGGGTGCGATGAAGATTTCTAGCTCGAGGGAGTGGCCCAGGAGCCTTCCTCAAGATGGACCAGCCAATCAGAGGGAGAGGCCTTGGGTGGAGGGACCTTCCACAGGGAGAAGTCAAGGGGTCGAGTGGATGTGGCATCTGCAGCAGGCAGGGAAGCGCAGGGAGGCTGGGATGTGCGCCTGGATGGAAGGGGGACC
>CM053626.1:331877999-331913811 GCA_028646595.1 Phalanger gymnotis | reverse complement strand
GAGAGAGAGAGAGAGAGAGAGAGAGAGAGAGAGAGAGAGAGAGAGAGAGAGAGAGAGAGAGAGAGAGAGAGGGAGGGAGAGAGGGAGAGAGAATTTTTGCTATAGAACTCAAGAGATTGAGAGTTGGAGTGCTGGAAGTGACACAGGTCCCTGTGGGGCTGCTGCCCCTGCTTTTAGTGACCTCACTGGGACAGCCGAAGGCCCCAAGCAGAGATCACTGGTCACTGACTTCAGTCTTGTGAATAGGTACCTGACCGGGGAAGCAGGTTCTCCCCCTCCCCCTACTTTTCTGTCCTGGGGAGGATGGGAGTGGGGAGGAGTAGGGTGGAGTGAGAGTGGGGGTGGGGACAAACTGATCCCAAAGCTTATCTCTTATTTTCCTAAAGTTGCCTTTGCAATATTTATGTGAGTAATCTGTGTTTGCCAGCTAGATAAAATCTGACTGGCCTAGTTCTATGATTCATTACTGGTGAAGACAAAGCAGATTGCCAACCTTGATCCAGGCTTTCTCTTGGCTGGGGACTTGATTCAAGTGAGAAAGAATGATTTTAAATGATTAACATTGGATAAACTTCTGAGGCATAGCAAAGCTAGATCTGTCCCCCCCCCCCGCCCCCGTCCTTGGGCATACACCAAATCCCCTTGCTGCCTTGGAGGATGCTGGGTGGTTGGCTCACATTCCTTCCTTATTATTCCCTCCTCCCCCTAGGTGGAAAGGTCTCTCTCTGAAGGCTTGAGTCAAGGTTGGTGTCTAGGGAGTAGAATTGCCTGGTGGGAAAAGAGAGTCTGGAGCCACCTGGTGATGCTCATATTCCAAGAGGGAGGCTCACAGGAAGGAGCGGGGCCCTCTCCCCTTCATTTTTGCTTTTGCTCTCCAACCCTAGCTGGCCCAGCTGGCTACACTCAGCCACCTTCCACAGGTCATGGAATCATGGGGTTTTAGAACTGGAAAAGGAGCATCAGGTTTAACTCACTCACTCACTAGGGAGGAACCAAGCCTAGAGAAGTTCATTAGGTTAGGAGAAGGGATGAGGTTAGAATCCAGGTCTCCTGACTCCCAGCCAAGAGCTGATTATATACCACAGAGTGCTGCCCTGTCACATCTCTTTAGAAGGACATGGAGCATTTTGCAGGTTACACTAGGCCATAAATATTGATACTGCATTGTCTAAAAATCCAGTTGGAGCCATTTGGAAATGTCAGGGTGTTGTTCTTGTAGAAAGATGGAGAGGTGTGGGCAGGATGAAAGGGCATCAGGGTGTCTAGGGCCAGGGGAAGGAAGGACTGGATCCAGGAATCAGAATTAATGGTCGGATGTCACATTGGATGGAGATCTCCAGGGGAGTGCGGTGGTGACCTGGGCTTGGTCCTATGCAGTTCCGTGATCTATCTAGTACTTCGGTTACAGGCATCGAGTGGCATCTGGTGTAGATGACCTAGAGCTGGGAAGGAGAGCCCACACATCAGAAGGCATTTAGCCAAAATCACAGGATATTGGGGCCAATCTCAGAAGAGGAGAAGATCTTTGACACTGCCACCTGTGCAGGCATATAACCCCCCCCTAGGCAGGTCATCACCGTTTAGGAGTTTACTAGATCATCTAAGGGAGCTTCTGCAGTGCAGAGATTGGAACGGTTTGCCCGGGCTTCGCAGCTAGCCAGTGTCAGAGACAGCATTTGAACCTAAGCAATCCTGACTTCAAGGACAACGTTCTATCCACTATACCGTGTGCTGCTTGGGATAAGCATACAGAAAACTCTTGTTACTGTTTTCTAAATAGGCTCTCATGTCAGGGAGGAGCTTGTGTGCATTGAGGACACTGTCTACTTTTATAAAATATAATTATGATAATAGCTAGCATTTCTGTAGCACATTAAGTTTGGCAGAACCCTGCAAACATTTCATTTGATTCTCATAATAATCCTGCAAGGAGGGCTATTACAATTCCCTTTTTATAGGGGAAGAAACTGAAGCAAACAGAGGTTAAGTGACTTGCCCAGGGTCAAACAGCTAGTGTCTGGAGCTGGGTTTGGAATATCAGGTAGCTTGATTTCTTCCTCAGCAATGGTGAGTCCAGATCGTTTTCATGTTTAATCTGCAGTAGTTGAGCCTCGGGGTCTCTCTGTCTCTCTCAGTGTCTTGCACTGATGGATTAATTCAATGAGGGGTCAATTGCATTCTACATTTTAATCTGTGAAACACTCGATATCATTTCTGTCTTCCTCCTCTTCTTCCTCTTTTCCCTTTGTTCTGCAGAGATGCCACACTAGAGATATTCTGGGGCTCGCTGTAAATGGTCCTGGGGAGCCACGGTACTGCTAGGAATCCTTCTGTTTGGACACTTCCCTGGCTGTGAGGCAGCTCTGCTGTTATTACCGCCCTCAGGAAGGAAGTGGGGGTTATAAGGAGGAGGACATGATGTGTGCACGGTTAACTAAAAGAGGTTGAGAAGGATGAGGACAAAGGAGACACGCAGATCAGGGGCTCTCGGTGTGTGGTTCCCAGCGTGTCTTGTTTCTTGAACTCCTTTTAATAACAACAAACAAGCATATGGCAAACCCTCGGGGTAATTTAATCTCCTATTCATAATATCATGCAGTTGTTTCCTTCTTAAGGCCCCGTTAAAGAATCTTTAAAGTAAACCCCTTGGACATTGTCACAGACCCAAGGGTTTGTACAGCATTGAATGGGACCCACCGGAGTACACTAACCAAGGTCTCAAGTTGCCATGCGGTGCTCTGGGGAGGGGCATTCTAAGAGGCCGAGGGAGGGCTGAGGAGCATGTACACCAGGAGGAACCCAGTCTGTCTTCCACAACAGTGCAAAGATGGGAATGGGAGTTCCCGGTCTTAGGGGGAAGCCTGCTAAGCCACTTGCTGAGATTCTCATCAAGACTCATTCCTTGGACTAGAGTTGGAATAAATGCCCTCTGAGATCCCCACAATTCTATCGATCACTTTGATTCAGCCCAAGATACATAAACTTTGGGGACAACTTTATGATGCTGAGGAGGTGGCGTTGGACGAGTTACAACAGTTCCTGCGCAGAAGAGGGTGACGAAGCATCCGTGTTGCGGTGGAATCCGAAGAGAATTAGCTGGTCTGAGAGGTAAATCTGGCTTTAGGAGATCACTTTAGAGAAGGAGCTTTGTCCTGTCTATAGCCCAGGAGGCTGAGTTACACCTTCCGCCACCTCCTCTCTCTGGAAGGCAGCCAGGGACATTTCAGTTTTGTGAGGTTTCCCTTCTAGCAGTGTTTCTAAAAGCTTTATCCCATTCTAGGCTCTTGAAGGCCCCTAAAAAGCTATTTGGGGGAAGATTATGCAAAATGCAACTCCCTTTAGGACCCCCGTGGAGGCCTTGGGTAGATTGAGAAAAGCCAGTGGGTGATTTTCATGAGGAATAAAGCCTCCTCAGCTGAATGCAAGACCATGATTCAATCAAGGAGCTGTGATGGCATTCTGAAGCCCACAAGTATGGTGTGAATGCCGATGAATAGCGCCGCATTGCTGGAGGTGAATTACAGCCAGTATTTCCACCCCAAGACTAGAGGTCCTCGGTATATAAAACAATTTTATAGCCAGTTACCTTTGAGGTTGAGGGAAATGACAATCTATCATGTCAGAAGAGGTCCTCAGCCCAGGCCCCAGAGAAGGAGGCTGAGATGTGTGGGGGCTGGGGTCAGGAGAAGGCTGGCCATTTGTTCACTGGGGAGAGAAGATTTGAGTCTGTGGGATGGAGGAGGGTGAAGAGGTTCACAGCACACATGCTACACGTAGAAAAGGATTACCCCACCAGAGAGAGAAGACCCAGATTAGAGGCATGAATTGTAAATCTTCATACATGTTTTAATTGATGCTTTAATCAGGAGAATTGTGTTGAAATAATCCTTCCAACTGGGGAATATTATCATAACAGAACACAGTCATTTCAGCTTTTAGATGAAAAACTTGGATTTTATGAGTCTCAGAAGAGGTGAGCTGAATGTTATCGGGGGATGGCACATGGTCAAGGGACACTCTGGGGTGCCGATATCTCACATCCCCAGCCCAAGCTCCCTCCACCCCCAACCAACCTCCTGTTAATTGACAAAGTTATTTTAATTTTCATCATAGGCTAGCTATTTAAAATTACAGCAGGAAAAATGATGGTTGTAGGGCAAGAATATTTAGATCAAGTATGTGAGGTTTTTCCCCAGGTTCTTTGAGATTAATGAACCTCTAAAATGTTATGAACTTTGCAGAATGAGGACCAAGTCTAAACAGTTGTATCTTTCAAAATGCATGGCTTTGCTGCCCCCAAGAATGAATTGATTGAGTTGGAAGCACTGTGGCAATTGGAGGAATTATGGACATTGCACATTCTCCCCTATGTAGCCCCCTCCCATTTCTGTCTGGCCAGCATGAAGAGGCCCTTGTTCTTCCAGGCTGGGCCTTGCTTTGTCTGAGAACTGCTCAGATCTCAGTGGGGCACCACTGATGAAATGAATGCAAAGAAGGCCCAGGCTTCATTTTCTCTTGGTCCCATAGCTTGTCTTGGCTTGGACTATCATAAGCCAGAGGGGATGTCTGTTTGTTGCTGGGTGCCACTGAAGTCTCTTAGGTTGTCATGTCCTGCTCTGTTTTCCTCGTCTTAAGGGCCCAGTGGGGAGCTCGGGTTGGCTTTAAAGGAACAGCTCCACACCCCACCCCCAACAGAAAAATGAGACCTGAAAGGAAATGAAATCATTGTTTATAACTTGGAATCGTGTTTTTAATAATAAGTAGACCACATACGATTCCAAATAAAACACATAAGATCAAATAAACACATGAAATAAAACATAAGATTCCAAAGAAAAACAATGATATTGGAATATAATTGATTAAAATATTAAAAAAAGTGAATGGAGCCCAAGTTAAGTGATTTGGCCAAGGTTACATAGGCAATAAGTGTCAGAGTTAGGTAATGAATCTAATTCCTCTGACAAAGACAGAGTTAATGTCCAAAAAGCTTTGGGCAGGCTAGAGCAAATGTCCAACTCCGGTGAAATAAATGGATAAATGTAAAGTTCTCTGCAGTTGGTAAGTAACAGAGATGGCTTTGAATCCAAGTCCTCTGATTCCAAACGAAGATGGGGGAGGGGTAGGCCAGTCTGGGCATGGAGCACGAGGTGCATGAATGCTGGGCTGTTCAAAGGGTTGGCAGGTCCAGTCTGGCAGGACTGCTGAGCCCTTGGGGTGGGGGCTGGCGCTTCCACAGGTCTGATTCCTCCTACCGATCCCAAGAGTTCTCCGGTGAGGTGGGGTGGCTCTTTTGTCTTTGTCTTTTCTTGAGACAGCGTAAGACCTCTAGGGCCCTTCCATCATCTATGTATCATTCTACCTTACATTCGAATAGGGAAACTTCATCATTGAGGGAGTAGCCTACGGTCATAGGGTTGTCTACTGGGGTATTGGAATAATCATAGTTTACATGTATATGGAACTTGTGAGGAATACGCGAGGTATTTCCTTCAGAACAGCTGTGAAAGCTAGCACACAGCACCAGTATGACGATCCCCATTTTATGTATGTGGAGGCTAAGGCTCTGAGCCCTAAGGTGTCCTAGTAAATGGCAGAGTTGGACCTTGACCCCAAGTCTTCTGACTCCGGGTCCAGGACTTTCAGGTCTAACGTCCAGAAGAATGTGCTACCTCCATGCATTGTCTACACGCTCACAACAGACCGCTTCCCTCTAAGTGGAGCTGAACAAAAGGAGGTGCTCAGATTTCCTCCTTCCCTCCCAGGATTGGAGACTGAGGCGGCCTGAAGGTCATATAATCTGTCCCTCTCACTTCACAGACCAGGAAATTCTCATGTCCCTTTGGCCCTTTCCCGGATTGAATTCACGATCTGGGGAGTGTCGAAACTCTCTCCTCGACGTGGGAATAAAGAATCCCTGAATATTAGCCTGTTAGGATGACTTCTGTACTGGGGAGCTTCTGAGGCAGAGGCTCAGATGATGATTGGAAAGGTGCCCTTAGTCCTGCACTGTAACGAGATGTTACAAACCATTAATTTTTATGAAACTAAAAAAGAAACCTTAATGGTGTGGTTAAAAAAAGAAGATCCAGGCCTGGCTGGAAACAGTAAAAGGATATTATCTTTCCAAGGTTTGGTGAATTAATTTGACTGCCTCTAGCCCTCTTTCTCATTGTGTTGAGTTGGAAGCTCCTGGCATCTTGCTGGGCTGTATATTTGCCTTGGAAATTTTCCCAAGATGATGGTTTTAGAGGCCCAGGGAAGCAGGATGTGGTCCAAGCTTCCACGTGAAATCGGAGGAGTTCTAGGGTCGTTTCATTAAGTCACATCATGCCCTGAATCTGGAACCCAGAACGGGCGGCTCTGTGGGGATCCATGGGGGACAGGGCGATGCAAAGGCTTATTTTTATTGATGTATCTTTTGTTTTGACATCGCTCTCACTTGTGAGTATCTCCTTCCTCTCTCCACCCCCCAATAAGCCATCCTTGTAACAAAGATTACAAGGAAAAGAAAAAAAATGCCTTTCAGCAAAATCAACCAATGCATCACCTGTGTGATAACATGTACACTATCCCTAACCCCTAGCCCCCCCCCTCCCCCGCTTTTGTAGAGAGGAGTGTGGAGCATTTTGTCAATTTCAACAGGCCCAGACTTGGTTATTGCAACCATGGGGTTGTTTCTTTCATCCTGTTGTTTTCCGAAAATGTTTAATTCTTTAGAAGCCTGGTCTTGCTCCTGCTTTTGGAAAGATTATTTCATTTCTACAAGGCTAATTTTAGGAGAGGCAATAGCCCAGGAAATGTTGCATGGGGCATGCTGGAATCAATTATTAAACATCTACTGTTTACAAAAAAATCTGGGCACTGAGATGATGAAGACAAAAGGCTCAGCTTTGTCCCAGGGGATCTTTGTTCTGCTCGTCGGGGGAGCAACAGTGGTGCCAGGCCACAGAGAAGCCAGAAACAAAGGAGTTGAAGGAGAGAAGCTTCTCAGTGTCGACCACCTTGAAGAAGGTCAGGGGAGACTTGGGGAGTGGGTGGCACCTTGTTGGAAGATGATGAGGCTGAGGGCAGAGTTGGGGATGGGGTTGGTTTGCTGTCTTTCCTGTGAGTGGGAGATGGTGTTTTCAGATAAGCAAACAGCTGGTAGTTCAGTTTGGCTGGGAGGTGGAGGATGTGAAGGAGGGTCAGCAGAAATAAGGCTGGGAAGAGGTCAGATAGTCCTTCAGTTAGGAGTCCTCAGCCTGAGGCCAAAGACCTTGGGGAGACACTAAAGGGCTTTAAGATAGGAAGTGACTCGGCCCTGGCTGTACCAGCTACGTATAGGACAGACTAGGAAAAGGAGAGATGGGTGGGAGAGATGCTCATCTGGAAGAGGCTGTTAGAAAGAGGCTCTTGCAAGTGTCCAGACGTGAGGCAATGAGGGCCTCTGCGAAGGGCTGGAAATGAGGAGGAAAGGAAGGATGGCAGAGATGGGGGCCAAGTGGAGCTGCCTTGACTTGGTAACTGACCACCCCGTAGGCAGGTGGGGAGGAGGAAAGAAGGATGAACTTGGCCTCGGATTAGTGTGTGACCTCGAGAAAGCCACTTGAGCCACTGGTGCCTCAGTCTCTTATCTCTAAAGGGAGGTGGCTTCTAAGGTAACTTGGAACATGTCTCCTCGACTGCATGAGGGTGGGGGTTGGGGTGCCCTCAAGAGAAAGAACAATGTTTCCAAGAGGGGCAGGCTTAGCGAGGAAGATGACTGACCCTATATCATAGGGGCTGGGGGAATAGATGGTGGGCATTGACTAGCTCTGATAAAGGGGACTAGCTACTTGTTTATATTTTTCAGTTGATCCAAGCAGGGAATGGGAGAGTTGATGGTCGTGATGTTATGTGGTAAGGCCACAAGCAGTATGTGCTGAGATAGCCCTTTGACCCTTCTGTTGCTTTCCATCAGACACCAAGAGACGGGTTGACACCAGGTCTAGAAGGGTCCACAGTAATGGTGACCAGAGGTTTGTGGATTGAAGACAGCCTGTAGATCTGGACAGGATGTAACCATTTCAGCCCATTATCCAATCACCACCATAATTCCAGTGAAAGGCTGGGATCAAGGCTAGGATACTTGCTTCAGTGGTGGTGATAGTATCCATGACTCCTGTTTTCTCAGGGCTGGTGGCTTCCACCTACCTGGCCCTTTGGTGGTGACTGGGGACCTATGATGCTTTCTCCTCAGGTTATACTAGGGTTCTTGGTCTCTCTTGGGGATACACTTGTTTACATATTTAGCTTTTGAAAAAAGGAAAATCCTTAGAGGTTTTCAGAAGGTTTTTAATTTTACTCATAGGCCTTATTTCCTTATTTTTAGTTATTTTAATACTGTCCTGAATACCAGTTTGGAGGCTTGCTGGTGATCAAAAGTTCTTGTGATTTTGGAGTCTTTCTTTATGAGAGGGAGAGAGAGAGAGGGAAAGAGAAAGAGAGAGAGAGAGAGGTTTTCCCTCTCTTGGCATTCAGCCTAGTGAAGCCTATGGACCTTTCTCAGAACAATGTTGTTAAATGCATAAAATTACATACATAAATACATGGACGGAAAGCCAATTTCCCCCATTCAGGTTCATGGACCCCCTGAAGTTGATTTCTGGATCCTATGGGAGTCTGGGCAGGATCCCAGGTTAAGAACCCCCTTTAGAAAGATCTCCTTTGTTCTCTTGGGTATACTTTGTCTGGGCCTCTGTGTGTGTCATCTTTCCTGTTAGAAGGTGACTCCTTCAGGACAGAGCTGGCTTTGCCTCTGCATTTGTAACTCTAGCACCTGCCAAAATGTCTGGCATTTCCTAGGTGCTTAATGAATGCTTTTGGATTGATTGGTGCGAATTTGTGTTTGAGGTATGAATGAATGAGTGAGTGAAAAAAAACATTAATTAAACTCTTATTAAGGCCCAGGAATGGTACCAAGAACTGGGAAAACAAGTATTACAAAAGAGAGACAATTCCTGCCTTCAGGGAGCATATATTCTGTTAGGGACACTCAACAAATAAAGGAGAGAGATGACCAGGAGAAGGACAGAAGATCATGACATGGGCCAGGTGAATTCTTGGCCAGGATCTGATGCAGAAGCATGGTCTGGGTTCCTGGGCCAGCTAAGAGGTGTGTAGGCTAGGTTGGCTGAGAAGGAGATGCTGGGGGCAAGAGAATTGAAGAAGTTTGAGGTTGAAAGGAGCCCCAGAAGCTATGGAAGCCAACCCAGGCCGACCTATAATACGACTCTTTTCTATATGAAACCCAACAGTGGATGTCCAGTCTCTGCTTAGAGATTTCTAGGAGAGGGAATCCACTCTGCACGCCCTGCCCAGGGCTGAGATTGCCCTCATTGCAATGATGCCTTTAGGAGAACAATTCAAATGCTTCTTCCCCACGTCTGCCCTTTGAATGTTTGAAGCTGGCTTTCGTGTATTCCCTGACCCTTCTCTTTCTCCAGGCCTAGAGAGCTCTGGAGGTTCCTTTGCTACCCTCGGGGTGGGGGGGCGGTGGGCAGGAGTCTATCATTCTAGCACTGTATGTGGGGGATGGTTGAGTTTGTGACAGTTTTGAGTTTGTGCTCTGAGTCATGGGTCATTGACCGTGTGGGTTTGAGTAAACTTTCAAAAGGCACTATGTGCTTGGCACCATGCTAAGTGATCAGGATACAAAGACAAAAAATAGTTCTTGTCCTCAAAGAGCTTATGTTCCACTGGGGGAGACAACACACAAGCAACCATGTGCATACAAAATACATGTGTGTGTTTATATATATGTACATATATAATACTATATATGTAGATATAAAACACAAATAAATATGTGTGCATGTATACATAATCAATCCATCAATAATCATTAAGTGCCTACTATATGCTAGGCACTGGGGATACAAAAAGACCCAAAGCCATTCCCTGGCCTCAAAGTCCAGGAGGTCATCTCTGAGGGAAGGCTCTCCCACTAAGGGGGACGGGCAAAGACTTCTTGGAGAAGGTGCGACTTTCCCTGGAACCTGATGGGAGCAGAGAAGCCAAGGTAAGAGGAGGAGTGAGAGCATCCAGGCGTAGGGGCAGCCAGTGAAGATGCTCACAGCCAGAGATGGTGCGTGTTATCTGAGGAACAGCCAAGAGGCCAGGGTACTGGTTCCAAGAGCACACGTAGGGGATTCAAGTATAAGAGCCTGGAAAGATGGCACAGGGCAGGTTAGTAAGGGCCTTCAAAGCCAAACAGAGGGTTTCCATTTGACCCTGGAGGTGACTGGGAGCCACTGTGGGTGATGGGCATGAGGCCAGTTTGATGGGAAGGTAGGAGGTGTGAGGAGGAATCACGTGCAGTAAGCCAGGCAAGGCAGACTGCAGCTAGATTGAGAGAGAAACGAGAAACTTGATTTCATCCAGAGGCCAAAGGAAGACACTAGAGTTTATTGCACAGGGAAGGGACGTGGTCAGATTCGTGCTTTAGGAGTTTCAATTTGGCAGCTGTGTGATGGCTGGACTATAGAGGGGAGAGACTTGAGTCAAGGAGAGCAATAAGGAGGAAGCTTGGATAGAACATTGGATGTGGAGTCAGGAAGACCTTAGTTCAAATCCAGCCTCGGGCGCTTACTAGCTATGTGACACTGGGCAAGTCATTCAACCTCTGGCCTGCCTCAATTTCCTCATCTGTAAATTGGGGATCATGATAGCATCTGCCTCAGAGGATTGTTCTGGAGGTCAAATGAGACATTTATAAAAGTGTTTAGTAGCTCTTAAGGTCTATATTAATGCCAAGTAGGTTTTCATGGTGTAGCGGTTATCATGGTTGCCTCACACTTGAACCTCTGTTTGATCTCAGGTGGATAGAGTGCCAGGCCTGGAGTCAGGAAGACTCATTTCATGAGTTCAAACCTGGCCTCAGACACTTCCTTGCTCCATGACCCTAAACAAGTCACTTAACCCTGTTTGCCTCCATTTCCTCATCTGTAAAATGAGCTGGAAATGGAAATGGAAAATCATGCCAGTATTTTTGCCAAGGAAACCCCAAATGAAGTCACCAAGAGTCAGATACAGCTGAAAAACTACTAACCTACAAATTAATGCTAACTCTTTAAATTATCCTGAAGGAGGTTATATGAGTTTGAACTGGAGTTCTGGCCCATGTGAGCATAGATAAGGGGACAAATGTCAGATACAGCATAATAGAATTGACAAGACTTGGCAACTGACTGGATACGTAGGGTGAGGGAGAGGAAAGCATGGAAGATCTCTTAGCCTGGGAACTTGTTCACTAGAAGGGTGATGGTTTCCTTGACAGAATGTGGAATAAGGAAAGTGGTTTTTTTTGGGTGGGGGGACAATTATAAGTTTTGTTGTGGACCTGTTGTTACGGTGTAGTAGGAAGGCCGAATTTATAATCTCAAATATAATCATGTATATGTTTGAATGGTTCGAAATCGCAAGGTTTGAGAGATTCTCTAAGTAGAAAACAACAAAAAGTTTATTTAGGCCCCACTGCAGCAGAACTGTGAACCAGCCTCCCCATTCTGACATCTTTACAAAAAGACTCCAGGCCCAGAGAGCCCACCTCACAAGAGTAACCAGGAGGCCACAGAAAAACAAGATAGTATTTAGCCAAATCATTTTTACTGGCCTCAAGTTCCTGCTCGCACTCCTGGGTCTACACACGGGTCAGCCCTGCTTCCGCAGCTTCCTGCCTCCGCAGCTTCCGCTTCCGCTGTAGCTGTCTCTTGGCTCACCTTTCCTTGCAGCCGAGCCTCTGGCATTCTCAAGCCCCGCCTCAATGACCAGAGACCATTGGTTCCCGAGTTGGCCCCTCTTAAGTCATTAATCTACACCCACACAGGTTTCACACCTGTTAGGGCTTTGGGCCTGGGTCTTAGCACTTAACAGCTGAAAGTACTTCCACTCAAAAGAAACAAAAGCCACGCTAAGGAGACTATTTTGCTTAACAACACATACGGATGCCCTTGTGTTCTTTCAGAGTTTCCATTTCCTCATAGTTAACATGAGAATACCCTCCTAAATGTGTGATGGGTTACTATTTTTCATAAATCCTATCTGTTGTTTGCATACCCTGCAGTATAGCCATGCTGGTTATATGGGCACATAGAAGCATAGATCTGGAGTAGTGAGGGACCTCAGAGACCATTTAGTTCAATGCTGTCATTGTCTAGGGTGGGAAGGATGGGTAAAGGGAGGGAATCATCATTTATACAGCACCTACTATGTGCCAGGTACCTTTCTAAGTGTTTTAAAAACATTTTATTTGATGCTCATATCAACCCTACTAAGTAGGTGATATTATCATCCCCATTTTCTAGTTGAGGAAACTGAGGCAAACAGAAGTTAAGTGTCTGGCCAGGATCAGTTTCCAAGGCCAGATTTGAATCTTGTTCTTTCTAACTCCAGGCATAACATTCTAGCCACTGTACCACCTAGCTAGTTAAAGTCCCTTTCCCAAAGTCCACATTGAGGTGGAGTTTGAATCCAGGTTGTATTCTCTCCCACACTGCCTCCTTCTGGTGGTTGCTGCTACATCCCTGCTAAGGGGTCTGAACTATTCTTCATCCAAAGGAAGCTCCCTCAGAACAGCTCAGGGAAGGGGAGAATCTTGTTTAATTATCAAGATGCGTCTGTGTACTCCCTGCAGAATGTTCTGGTTGAGGTGAGAACAACGGTTGGGTGGAAGGATGAGAAGCAAAAGCAAGTGTTGGAGAGATGGAATTTTCAGCATCGAAGTGCATTCACACCAAAGCTTGAAATGTTTGCAGCGCCAGCCACACTCTCCAGTCTTGTCAAAGGCAGCAGAACCCATGGGAAATGACTGTCATTTCTCACACCCCACACCAACATGAAGTTGTTCTAATCTGAGCTTTAGCTTTGGAAAAGCCACTTACTTGTGTTTGCAAAATGGGAGAGCCATAGTCTTCCCTTCCCTTCCCTTCCCTTCCCTTCCCTTCCCTTCCCTTCCCTTCCCTTCCCTTCCCTTCCCTTCCCTTCCCTTCCCTTCTTTGAAGTCTTACAGGAGCAGGGAGAGAAAAAAGCAAAGCCCCGCAGGAAGAAGAGACTTTTTTTGCTCACGACCGTATGCTTGTAAAGTTTCATTTTCCCAGCAGATGTTGAAGCCCCCAAATGCTGCACTTAAATTTTGTGAATGCATTTCTCGTCCTCTTCACACAGAACAGACTCTGCTCATGGCAGCGGGTTAGGAATAAACATCTTTTTGGGCAGAGTGCTGGTGAAGGGAGGGAAATGGGCCCCAGATTACAGCAGCGCCCCTTTCCATGGTACCATCTGGAGCTTCCTCATTACCAGCGCAGATGCTAGCAGCAGCACTAGCATTTGTAGGGAGTGAGCCGGGGCCCGCTCCATTCCATCGGGGCAGGCTCGTTGATTGTGCTGTACGGGGACTCTATTTCAGGGAGACCAATTCATACAGTTTATGTTCTGTGAGCACATAGCTGTTAATTTTAATACAGTTGCTCTCACTCTGGCTGAGTTATAAATTGGCTCTTAGGAGTTATTTTCTCTGTGGCCTTCTCATTTTTTAAGGCCAATGCTTGCCTGGAAGAATGTTTTCCAGTTGCAAATAAATAAATAAATGTTTGAACATTTGTTCATCCCTCAAATAAAAATCAAATGGAAGAACTCCAGTGTGATCTTGGCCCCATGATGTTTGATCCGGTATAACGCCCTTGGAGGAGCTGGGGTTGTGTCTTTATGAGTACTGCCAGCCCTCCCCCAACACAATTTATAATCCCTCCATAACTGATAGAATCACACATTCAGGATTCAGGATGTCATCTTTAAAAGCTTCTCTTCCCTCCCTCCCTCTGCCCCTCACACCTGGACTGTGTCCTTGCCCCTGGAATCCCTGCCTTCCATCAAAGCCCCCTCAGGGGCTGCCTGGGATCACAGGATGATGGGTTTGGAACTTAAAGGGAAACCAGAGACCATTCGGCCCAGGCCCTTAATTTTACAAGTGAGGAAACTTGAGGCCAAGAGAATTAAGGCAACTTGTTCGAGGTTGTCTGGGTAATGTCAGAGTGAGGATTCAAACTCAGGTGCTGTGACTCCAAATTCAGAGCCCATTCCCCAGATCATGCTGTCTCTTACATACAGCTAGTCCTTATCTGTTTCCCTGTCCCCCACTTCCTTCCTAGTGTTCTCTCCTTGAAAGCACATTGTTCACACCTTATATCACTTACTTGGGCACAGGTTGTTTTTTCCTCAGTAGACTGTCATCTGCTTGAAGTCAGGAAATGTTTCACTTCTTTCTTGGTATTCTCATCACCCAGAACATCGTATAGTAGGTACTTAATAAATGCTGAGTTTTATTGAAAGTTCATCATTGCTGAAAAACTCCTTCCCCATGGCCAAGCTGTTGATGTTCCTCCTCCCTTAGGGAGTCTGCTTCTCGGACCACCGATGCCCATATGGCTCGTGCCAGGCCAGCCATCATCTTGGGGAAATGAGTCTTCCTAACTCCAGGGCTCTATCCACTGCTCAGCACCTAGCTGCCCCAGAATGGGGACTGTCATTAGGGAAAGGGTCCTTCCTCATCTGGGTTAATTTTAATCTGTCCAGTTGTTTCTTTGATTCCAAAATTGAAGAATGGAAGCTTCTTGAGAGTAGGGATTGTTTCATTCTTGGTAGTTATGAATCCCCCCTCCCTCCCCTCCAAGTGCCTAGTGCAGAGCCTAGAACCCAGTCAGCTCTGAAGAAATCTCTCCTCTGCTGAGGATGTTTGAGCATTTACTCTTTATGTATTTATTTATCTCTGTACACGTTGTTTCCTTGAGTTCTGCTAGAATGTAACCCCCTTGAGAGAGGGTATGGTTTTATAATGTGTACCTGGAGCACCTAAGTCAGCCAGTCAATCAGCGTTATTGCAAAGTACCATGCCATAGAGGCTTAATAAACACTTACTGTTTGGCAAAATGAAAGGTACTGAGCCTCGTTTTCCCCACTCCCACCCTCTTCTGCTTGGGGAATTGAGGGGGGGGCATTTGTCCTATGAGCCTGTAACTAAGGATTAGGGAGCACAGAAGACATCTTCCACATAGCCTGTGATCTGGGGGAAGAGGTGACGGTTTAATTTTTGGAGAAATCACACCGGGTTTTTTTTTTCCCATTTCTCAGATGTGTTCAGTAAAAGGATTTTATTTCCTCCTCAAAACGATAAATGTGAGCCTTTTTTGGAGTCTGCAGAAAATCCAACAATATTTATTCCTTAATGTTCTCTGCTTCAGTGGGAAGAAAAACCATCAAAAATGAGTATAAAAGCTTGAAATTCCCAGGTGCATTGAAGCCTTTGGCTGAAACTGGCCACCATCTTTGTTGTTCCCAAGTGCAGGGGGGACAGGCCAATTTCCCCTTTTTCTGCTCTCTCTGGTTTTCCCTGCTGTCTTCTCTCGGTTTTCCCCATCTGACTGCTTCCAAGAATAGCCATGTTCTGCATTGAAGCCAGCATCTCCCACATGGTCTCCTTTTTTCTGCTCATGCCCACTGGTGCAGGCCCTCATTGCCTCTGTCCTTCCACTGCAATAGTCTGCTGAGGGGTATCCTTGCCTCATCTCTCCCAACTTGACTCCACTTTGTCTGAGTTGCCAAAGTGAGGATGACTCTGACCACATCACACCCTCCCTCACTAAGGTCCGCTGATTTTTTATGAGTCCTAATAATTCTGCTTCCGGCACCAGCTGTGTCACTGTGGGCAAGTCACTCTCTCCCTGCCTCAGTTTCCTCATCTGTAATCTGAAGATCATAACAGCAATGCTCCCAAAGTGGTTTTGGAGGTCAAATGAGATAATAATTTTTGCAAAGCGTTTGCAAACTTCAAAGTGCTACATGTGTTAGATGGACATTATTATTATCATTACTATTATATGTGTTACACGCATGTATATGTATTAGATCGACATTATTGTCATCACTACTATTATATGTGTTACATGTGTGTATATGTGTTAGATGGACATTATTATCACTACTATTATGCGTGTTACACGTATGTATATGTATTAGATGGACATTGTCACTGCTATCATACATGTTATATGTATGCGTGTGTTAGATGGACATTGTTATTATCAGTGCTATTACACGTATGTATATGTATTAGATGGACATTATTATCACTACTATTATACGTGTTACATGTATGTATATGTATTAGATAGACGCTATTATCACTACTATTATACGCATTACACGTATGTCCATGTGTTAAACGGACATTAGTATTATCACTGCTATCATGTGTGTTACACATATGTATATGTGTTGGGTGGACATTATTATCATCATCACTACCATCATACGTATTACATGTATGTATATGTGTTGGATGGACATTATTATTATCACTGCTATTACACGTATGTATATGTATTAGATGGACATTATTATTATCACTACTATTATAAGCATTATACGTATATGTATTAGATGGGCATTATGACTACTATTATACATGTTACACACACGTACATGTATTAGATGAACATTATTATCGCTACTATTTTATATGTGTTACATGTATGTACATGTGTCAAATGGACATTATTATCATCACTACTGTTGTATGTATAATTGTATGTATATGTGTTAAATGGACATTATTATCATGACTATTATACGTATTACACATATGTACGTGTATTAGGTGGACCTTATTACTATCACTACTACTATAACTTATGGGATCAAACCCCAAAGCCCTTTCGGAGGGCTGGGAAACCCTTCCACAGCCCGACTCCTTCCCACTTGCGCAGGCTTTTTGCCCTCTCCTCCCCCATATGTCCTTCACATATCTTGTGTGGAAGTAGCTGTTTGCACATCATCTCTCAGCACTCTTCCCCCACCCCCACCCCCCATCGTGTGAATACCTTGAGAGCAGGGACTGGTTTTTTTTTTCCTTTGTTGTGTCCTTAGGACTTAGCGCAGGGTCTGTCACATAGTAGGCTCTTAATAGATGCTTGTTGGCTGATTGGCTGGGCTAGGCTTTAGTATATCATGGAAGAAATGGGAAATCCTTCGTCGGAATTGCACCCTGATCCCTCCCTGTACCTTAGCACAGTACCTGACACATAGTAGGTGCTTAACAAATGTTAAAGAAGAGTAAACTGGCCCAGGTTGGAACCAGCAAAGGTCAAAGCTCCCCACCAGCAGGATCAGACCGGTGAGTTGTTGTTATACTTCTAGCCAGGGCAAGAAAGGGAGACCCCACTGCCCCCACCCCCAAAAGTCATCTACTCCACCTCCCTCATTTTACAATGAGAAGACTGGGGCTGAGAGGTCAGCTGGAATGCGCTTGTGAGAGCTGATTGTTAAATGTGAGGGGGTGAATCTTTGCAACTCAGAAGTTAGCAAAACTACAAAATAGGGCTGGGTTTATTGTTCTGTTACTTGTCCAAAATTAAAGCCTTGTACACGTTACTGATGCAGCTTAAGTTTATAAGTGTGGGGGCACATTTCCCTTCAGGATAACTGGCTGTTAAATTTCCAGGAGTGAGTATACATTTTCCCCCAGGGGAGCCGGTGGGTCAATGTTACCCAGCATCCAGCCTCTCTGCCAGGTCTCTTCAGTCAGTGGCAGAGCTGAGATTACAGCACGGAGTCTTTGGCCTCCACACCCAATGCTCTTTTCATCACACCAAAGTCTTCCGATGGGGTCATCCCAGGGTCCAGATCTAGAGTTGAGCCCAGCTTTCTCATCTCGCAGATGGGGGAACCAAAGCCCAAGGGAGGCGGGTGAATTGCCCAGAGTCGCCCTGCTGTGAGCCTCAGAGGGAACTTGGGGAGACTGTCTGACACTTCTCTCAGACTTCGCCAGAGGTCCTTGTGGACGGACTCATTCATGATTGTTTCTCCCAACCTCCAGGTGACTGAGCTCTCAAGCCAGACGCATGGAGAGTGGCTGGAGTGAGGCGAAGGTGTGGCTCTGGCTCTTGGGAAGGATGCGACCTGCCAGGAGGAAGCTGGGACCAGAAAAACTGTGTGTTTTCTGGGAGGGATCCCAAGTGAGAGGCATTCATTGAGATAGTTCTAAGTTACCATTTATTGAATGCTTTTTGGGGGTGGGAAGGTGGGCATTGGACCAGTGACTTTATTAGGATAGGGAACTCTCACTCATGAGGAAATTCCTTCCACCAGTGCAGGTTGACACCTGGCCTGAAACATATAACCTTGGAGAGTTGCTTGTACTTAGCATGTCCCAGAAGTCTTAGTGCAGTTTTAGGCCTTCGAAGCTTAGTAGCCCTTTGGCTCCACACTTGTCTTTAAGGTGCCCAAGATACTTTGCCTCTTCTTTGGCTTCAATGATCCTCTGAGGGAGCAGCTGCAGGGAGTATTAGACTTCCATGATAGGAAGAAACCGAGGGTGCAGAGTTTAAGGGACTTGCCTATGGTCCCAAGCTGGTGAATGGTGGGGGGAGGGCGTCTCATCCCACAGATGACAACAGGGTCATCTCTGTGTCCAGTCCACCAGGCAGCCTCTTTAATGAGGCTTGTAAGGTGATACAAAGGCCCTGAGGAAGGAAACTTCATGGAGATGCCCCCCCCATTTCTATTCCTTTTATTAGCCTAACTTATTATTCAAGGCAGACTGTATGTGGATGAAGGTGAGCTGGGACAAGCCAATTATTTTTTAATTGTGTCTTTTTTAGTGACTATTAATTAACACCCTTTTTGTTCTTGGAATCTGTCACCTTACATCATGATGTGAAGGCATATCCACTGAACACCAAACCGGGGATCCCACAGCCAGCTGTTTCTATCTCTGCTCCGATGGCCGCATTGTCCAACTGATCCCTCCATTTCGAGGCCCCTCCGTAAGCCGTTTGTGGCTCCATGATATTCTGGTGGCCTATCTTCTGTCCACCGTCACCAATACATCATCATCATGGTCTCAACCTCAGAGGGCTCCCAAGAACCCCCAGATTACGCCGTCTCAGAAATAACGGTGGACTGTCCAGATTGCACAGGTTAGAAATAACCAACACAAATATTCCGTGTGCAAATGCTGCCTACATTATACACAGGAGACGTCTTCGAAACTCACTGAGAGTCTCTTGGACTTTTACCGCAAATTTCAAGACTGAGTAATTTATTAACAGGCAGAATAATTGTCCTGTTGTGGTCTTTACATTAAAAACATCTGAGTCCTGGTTTGAACCTTGCTGCTCATTTTTATCTAGAGCATCATCAGGAGACAAATAGGAGCAATGATTTAGAATCACCTTCGACTCCTTCCTCTACCCACCTCCCATGAGGAGGCATTTGCCAAAGTTTGCCATGATCACTTGGCCAGCATCTCTGCTCTCCCTCACTCTCTCCTGTTTTACACTGCCACCGTGTTGTGCCCTCACCACATCTTCGCTAGAGCATGTAGTGGTCTCATAGCTGGTCTTTCTGCCTCAAGCGTCTCACTACCTAGTCCATCCTCCCACACGCCCACCAGCCTGTTTTCTTAAGTAAGGATCTAACCATCTATCGTTCCCCTGCTCATTGACTCCAGTGCCTACTTATTGCCTCAAGGATGAAATAGAAAGTCTTCTGCTTAGCTTTTAAAGCTGTCTCCACCTGGCCTTGGCTTAACTTTCCCACCTCACTGGTTGTCACTCTTCCTCTTACATTCTGTGGTCTAGCCAAACTTTCCCACTCTCTGGTCCTTATCCATAACACCTTATCTCCATAACACCTTATCTCCATCTCCAAGTCTTCATCCTTGTGATCCCTCATCCTTGCCTCTACCTTATAGAGGCCCTCTTTTCCTTGAAGATCCATCCCCAGGACCCTTCCAGTTGGTAGTGACTGGACCAATTTGTATTTATTCACCTCATATTTGTGCCCCATATACATGCATGCTTGTTTCAACAATCCGGCTAGCAGCTTCTGTGGGGGTGTAAGATCCACCCACAGCCAGCACCCAGAAAGCTGCCAACAGCACAGGTTCTTTTGATCTGCTTAACTAAGGAAAGCAAGGTGAAGGGGTTGACAAGCTTACTTTAATTCAGCATACAAATACGATTCACTTAGTTCAGGGGAAAAAGACCAGCACACTGAACTTCAGAGCAAAATACAAACAAATTACAAACATCAGTAGACAGACCTTGTCTGATTCAAATCCCAATACATAGTTACCAGAGTTCAACAAAGTCTCAGAATCCGGGTTTACAAGCTGGAGGGCTCCTTAGCTACAGCTGCCTGGAGTCTCCTCATCAACACCATCTCCAGAGCCCTGAACAAATGGCTCTGTCCTCCCTTCTTATAGGGTTTCAGACATCGTCAAACATCATCTGAATGAGCAGAATTTAGGCTGCTATGATTGGTTCTTGAGTTGGCCCCTCCCCTTAGGACCCTGGGAGGTTCACATCCACATAGGTTAGGTTAACACCTAATAGGGCATGGCTCTGGAGTTAGCACCTCCCCTTAGCCAGCCCCACCTTGGGCCCCACCCCAGTCATCAATCCATACCCACATAGGTTCCACACCTAATAAGGGTTTGGGCCTGGGGCTTAGCACCTAGTAAGGCTCAATGAAATACACTGAATTACTCAAAGCAAACAAAAGCCAAACTCCTCAAAGGCACTAAGTGCTAAGGAGCCCATTTTGCTTACCAACACAATGCTCTTGTGTCTCTATCACAGCATAAACACCTTGCAAGGAGATGGTACTTAGTGTATTTGTATCTGCGGTGCCTGGAAAGTCCCTGGTGCTTTATAAAGGTTTGTGGATTGACTGGTTACTGTATTGGTTCCAATAAAAGTATTCAGGTTATTCTGTGGTGCCCCTTCCCCACATCTGGCTTGCATGCATGGTTTTTTATTTTTCGAGTTTTTGCCTTTGTAGCATCCATTCATGCCTTGTGTGCCCAATGCTGTGATTCTCCTTGTCCCCTCTAGGAGTCACTTCATTGCTCCTTCTCCTTTCTCTCTCTCTCTCTCTCTCTCTCTCTCTCTCTCTCTCTCTCTTTCTCTCTCTCTCTTTTTCACACACACACACACACACATACATTTGGCCTTTCCCAGCTCCTTCATGCCTACTCAATCATGCTCTGATTGCTTATCATCTAAAATAAAGAGATCCTCCCACTGATCATGCAAGCCTCCCAGGCTATCCTCCTCTATCGAGCCTCCCCTTCACTGATCAGCTGCCACTTCCAATTCATAGTTTGAGTCTCTTGATGTTAGGGTTGCTGTCTCACTTTTCCTTGACTTGAAGCATGCGAAGCACATGTGAAAAAAAGGTTTGGCTTTGTTCGTCTGATGTGTACTTCGAGTATTTTGCAGGTCGAAGCCTTCGGAGATGGAGACAGTGTCGTGAAGGCCCCAGTTAGTTTTTGGTGAGTGGGGAGAAGGAGCAGGTCATATTTCTCTTCTTTCATAAGGAAAAATCTCTTAACTATAAAACTATGACCTTCCTCTCAGATACACAGGCAAATTTATTAGCAAAAGTTTTATTAGCATGGAAGAAATCCACACATTTTATTAAGTGTTATGTCAAATAAATACATAGTTAGATAATAACCAAACGAAATAATTCTAGGGAGCATCAAACGGATGAGTCTTATGGTTTTGTTTGGGGAACTGGAGAGGCTTATGATAACATTTGAGGACCAGGTCCTGCTGCCAGGAGCCCAGATTCGGTGATAAATGCAGATTAGGCCAAGGGATGGTAGAAACTCTGTAACACATCAGCCCAGGCTGCAAACATTTAGCACCTAATAAATTCTAGCAAGATGAGGGGAGGCCTGAATAAGAGACCACTAGGTAGCCCAGTAGATAGAGAATTGGGCCTGGCCTGAGGCCTTTCACGCTCAGCTTCAGACCCTTCCTGGCTGTGTGACCCTGGGCAGTTCACTTAACCTCTCTGAGCCTCAGTTTCCCTATCTGCAAAAAGGGGACAATAATAACATCGACTCCACAGAGTTGTTGTGAGGATCAATGGAGATAACACATACAAAGTGCTCCGTAAACTTTAAAGTTTTATATAAATGTGCTCTGTGATTCAAAAAGCAAAAAGGAGGAGTCTTAGCAGCTGGAATTATACAGTAGAAGCTCCCTACTTTTCATGATCTAGCAGATACATCTCTCTACTCCTTATACAGACCTCAAAATATCCTTGAGAATTCAACCAATAAACTGTCCTGGGAACAGATGATGACCTGAGATGGAACTGTGGCCCACACTGATCCAGACACAATGTCAATCTCCAGAAATTTGAGAGCAAGCTTTTTGTGGGCGTCACCATTCACAATACTCAGCAGCACTCCACAGAGTAAAAAACTTTCAAAATATAGACAGACCTGCCATGAATGGGCATGGTAGAAAGAGAGCAGAGCTGGAGAAATTGAGGCAATGATAGCATTATAGAGGAAAATCACTCGGAAAGCCTTGAGAGCTCTGGCCAAGGCGATGACAGATCAGAAGGCCATGAGAGAGAAGATGAAACACACCACTCCGCTCCTTCAGGAGAGTTGCTGGGCCTAAAACGCAGAGAGAAGTGTGTATCTGTAGGTATGGCCAACAGAGGAATTTGTTTTGCTGGACTGTGTGTATTTTTGATGAAGCCTTTATTTTTTAAATTCATTTTGTCTAATTTGCTTATCGTTCAGTTGGGGAGCATGAGAAGGACAGATTACAAATGCATGCAAAACTAAATAAATTAATTTTTAAAAATAGAGACCTAGCAGAAGAAACCAAAGCCAAGTGAGGACAGGAAAAAGCTCTTCTCAGCCTTATGGCTTTATCTACTGTTGGGGTTCAAATGAAGTCGACAAACATTAAGTGCCCATTACACCTCAAGTACTGTGGTAAGGTGCCCTACAGACCCTTTCAGGGAGCCGACAAAAGACAAGCTTACGTCGGATACTTTTACTCAATTTACAAAAAAGAGTGACTTTTATCTAACTGTATAATAAAAAGGATCACAGCAAAGTAGACACTTTTCCTGGGACTGTTTGGATTTGAACTCCATTAAAAAAGAGGAGAACAAGGTGGACAGCGACACAGTGATAATAGCTGACATTTTTCATTAGCTATTTTCAACTTCACTCCCAGTACATGGAAAGAACTTAATAGATGTTTGTTGAATGAGTGAATAAACTTCACAACCACCTGTAAGGCAAACACTTTCATCACCATTTTGTGCATTTTACAGGTGAAGAAACCAAGCCTCAGAGAGATTCATCCATCCATTAGTGAACCAGTTGACAAGATCTAAGTGGCTTGCCTATGGCATCCACAGTGACTAAAAGGCTTTATGTTCCAGTGCCAGGCTCCCCCTGCCCGCTTCTCCCTCCATTTGCCATCCTGCTAGTGCCATATAGAGTAGAAATTGTATTTATTTGGAAAGTTTATGAGTCTACTGTCTCCCCACTAGAGAAGGCAAAGACGGTGGCCCCAGCACTTGGCCGGTAGCACAGGAGCTAGCCCCCAGTCGGTACTGAATGTATGCTTGGGGACCGAGTTGAGTCACACAGTTAGTAGGGAAAGGAAATGCTCCGATTTCCTTCTCCTGCCTTGAAGCCCTGAGGGAGCCGACTCCAGGAGGGCTCTTTGGATGCGCTGGTTGAAGGCTTGTTGCTGATGCCCCTCTCTCCATTTCTGGAGCTAAGTTCATTCACAGGAACCAAATGACATTTTTTTTTGTTATAGTTATTTCAATGACGAATAAAAGACAGTCTTTGCCTCAAAGATGGGATTGGGTCCTGATTTAATTATTTCATTCATCAGAGCTCTGGGGCCAAATCAGCAGCTGCACCATTGCTCTTGGATTTGAGTGGCCTGCTGGGTTTCACCTAACTCTATCTGCAAATTGAAACTAGCCCAAGCATCCATTTCTGATGAATGTAATCCCCCTTCAACTAGCAGTAATGGCTGAGACTTTGGAGGCTTTGGTAATGTTACTATGAATCACTCCAGCCTGAAGAGGAGGGGTGATCCTTAAGGAATGGGTGATAAAAGGAGAAAGTTAAAATTGTGACATTTGAGGAAGTTGTACCCATGCCTGCAATAGATCTTCTTTGATGCCGAAGGCGGTTCCCTCTCTCCCGGGCTGCTGCCGGAATCCATCATGCTGATTTTTCATTTTGGCTGTCACTCCCTTTGAGCAAACCGAGCTGATGGGTTTTTACATGGATAATTATGGCAGGGATGGGGAAGTTGAATATTTTTTAAACACATTGACTGTCTCACTGTGATAAGCAGATATAATTTTACAGTCAAAAAATAGAAATTTATTGAATCTTCATGTCATGTTCAAGTATAGTTTTGCAGAATATGTTATATCTCTGTTTATGTTCTTGAATGCCCTCTAAGATTCCTGTGCTGATTAAAAACCAATATGGTAAATCTACTTGCTACTTCTCCTAGTGAATAAATAATTGGTGACATGAACCATTCTCTAGGGAGTATAATTTTAAATGGGAACTTTGATTTGTGATTGAATTTTTGCAATAAGTATCTTTTTAAAAAGGGCATTTTTAAGATTGGCCTGAGTCAAGTTTTGGCTGTTTTTAATGTATACAGCTTGGTGCCAATTAGTATGAAGAAGAATTCTCCTCGAGTGGCCACAGGGATTCGGCTTTGCCCTGTCTGAACTTATAATTCTGTAACATATGATAACTGGTTCAAGCCTAACAGAGATGTGTAGTATCGACTTGAATAATGTGCCTAGTTCAGAGGAGGTATCATTTCACTATCCAAAACCTCACTGAATGTGGATCCAAACTGTGGATCCAAAGAGTCTCCCTGGGCACATTCTGAGAAATAGTGCTGTTGGTTTTCTTCTTAGAAAAATTTGGAGCCTCCGGTGACATTTTAAAGGCTACCATTTAAATGAAGAGCTACAGAAGCCCATAGTATCATAGTATCATAGATTAGATCTGGAAACAACCTCAGGGGTCAGCACTTCCAGACGGTCAGCTGAAGACATCTTATATTCGCGAGGTCCAAAATGGAGCTTGCTATCTTTCTCCCCAAACCCTCATCCCTCTTACCTTCCCTTTTACTGTGGAGGACACCTCCATCCACCTAGAGCTTCAGGCTCTGAATCTAGGAGCCATCCTGGACTCCTCCCTCTCTCTCTCTCACCCCCAGATTCAAGATAGTGCCAAGGCCTGTGATTTCTACCTTGTTAACGTTCCTTCTCTCTTCTGACACTGCCACCACTCTAGTGCAGGCCCTCATCACCTCATGCTTGGATTACTGCAGTAGCTGCTGGGGGGTCTGCCTGTCTCCAGTCTTCACCCTCCAGCCACCAAAGTGATTTTCCCAAAGTGAAGTTCTGACCACCACCACCCCCTTCCCCAGCTCATTAGACTCTGATGGCTCCCTATTGCTACCAGGATCAAATAAACATCCTGCCTGGCATTCAAAGCACTTCACAATTTAGCCCCTTCTGACCTTTCCAGGCTTCTTACACCCTACTCCTTGATGTGTCCTCTTCAACCCAATGACACCGACTTCCCAGCTGTTTCATGAACGGGACCCTCCATCTCTCGGCTCCTGCCATGCTCTCTGGCTGCCCCCATGCATGGAATGTTTCTGTTCTCATCTCTGGCCTCCTTTAAGTTCCAATTAAAATCTCATCTTCTACAGAAAGTCTTTCCCAACCTTTCTTAATTTTAACGCCTTTCACCTTGTTGACTTCTTCCTGTTTATCTTGCATTTAGCTTGTTTGCATATATTTGCTTATTGCCTCTCCTATTAGATTGTGAACTCCTTGAGGGCAGGGACTGGTTTTTGCCTTCTTCTGAATTTCCAGTGCTTAGCACAGTGCCTGGCACTTAGTTGGGAGCTTAATAAATGTTTATCGATTGACTGCTTATGGAACATCTAAGACTGGATAGCCTATAGACAACGTAAACTCAACATGTCCAAAACCTAACTCATTTTCTTCCCTCTCACCCTGATGCCACCTGCCTTCCAAACTTCACTATTGCTGTGGATGGCACCAAGTTACCTAGATTTACAATCTGGGCATCATCTTTGAATGCTTGCTCTCTCTAACACTCCCCTGTCCCGCCACCTCGTCCAATCAGCTGCCAAGCCTTGTTGATTTTAACTTGTAACATCTCTTGACTACATGCACTCCATGTCCACTGACACAGCCACCAGATTGGCGAGGCCCCGTCACCTCATGCCTGCATCACTGCCGTAGCCTTTAGGTTGGGCTCTGTGTCTCAAGTCTCTCCTCACTTGAGTCCGTCCTTCACTCAGCTGTCAAACTAATCTTCCTCAATCACTAGTCTGACCCTGTCACTCTGCTATTTAACCACCTGCCGGGGCTCCCTATCTCTTCCACTATCAAATATAAAACCCTTTCTTTGGTGTTCAAAGCCCTTAGTAACCTGGCTCCTTCCTGCATTTCCAGTCTTGTTGCATCTTACTCACTCCTGTGTACTCTGCGTTCCAGTGACACCGGCCTCCCGACTGGTTGGTGAACAAGACCCTCTGTATCCCCACTCAGGGCACTTTCTCATGCCTAGAATTCTCTCCTTCCTCATCTCAGCCTGCTGCCTTCTCTATCCTCCTTCTAGCTCAAATCCCACCTTCTCTAAGAAACCTTTTGGGGTCCCTGTTAACACTAGTGCATCCCCCCCCTTGGCTATGTCTCATTTGTCTTCTCTATAGCTTGTTTGTGTGGTGCTTCCTCCTTTAGGTGAGCTCCCTGAGAATCTTTTGCCACCTTTTGTATCCCTAACACTTAGCGCAATGCCTGGCATGTAGAGGACACTTAAATGCTTATTGACAATTGACTCCTAATGGGGAAACAGCAAACACACTACTCTGTTCATAAAAGACACATGCAGCAGATGTAGAAGGTGATTTATAAGGACAGGCTTTGGGGGACACTGTGAAAGGCCTCCTGGAGAAGATGGGGTTTGAGCTGGGCCTGGAAGGAAGCCAGGACATTAAGGAGGGGGAGGAGAGGGGAGTAAGATGGCCTAGATTCAAATCCTGACTTTAGTTTTACTTGTGTGACCTTGGCAAGCTCCTAAGCCTTTTATGGCTGAACTCAAGACCAAACATATTGGAACATAAGTGGGCTGGACTTGTTCACCTATCAGCCCTAAAGTGTGATCCTTGATTCAGAACTCTAGAATCTAGTGCCCATGTATTGGCTGGACTCACTGTTTCTCGAGAGAAGGAGGTGGCCTGAACCCCTTGCTTGCACACTTTCGATAGAACGGCCTTGTGGAGACAGCACCTAGTCACTTAAAGCAGCATTATAAAATCAGGAGGAGGCACACTAATGCAGCCACGAAGCACAGAATAGAGAGATCTCTGCAGCCCTCAGTCATTGGCTGTGCCGACTATAATGGGCACTCTGGAAGCGGCTGCTGTTGGTATCACTTGGTGATTGTGTGGAACGATGGTGGTCAGGCTCTGAGTGTATAATGACATACACAGTATTATTTTTCATTTCCTCTGTGATTATAAGGAATGGTTTGTGTGTTCATGAATAAAAACATTCAGTGTGATGTGTGGAGATGAAATGCCTTTGGGAGGCAGGGTGGAGGGATTGGTAGCCTTCCCTTGAGGACTTTTGGTGGAGGGCTTAGTTCAGTGTCTCTCTTTTATGTGTCCTCTCTGCCACTGACTAGCTGGATGACCTTAGGCAAGCCGCTTGGTAGCAAAAATCCCGTTGACTGCCTGTCTGATCATCAGGAGGGCAGAGTGGAGAGAGGGCCAGCCTGGGGGTCAGGAAGACTCAAGAGAAAATTATGTCTCTGACACAAACCAGCTGTGGGACCCTCTGCAAGGCACAGATCCTTTCAGGGCCCTCTTGCAAGACTGTAAGTTGCAGAGATGAGGATGATATTCCTTGGCAGACGGATTTTCCTCACATGGGAATTTCCTGTACCACTACAGCGCTGTCACATACAATGACATTACCTGCACAGTGCCTAGCCCTAATGATCTTATGGGAGTAGATATTCTAATTATCCCCATTTTACAAATAAGGGAACAGGCTTAGAGAGTTTTGGTGATCTGCCCAGGATCAAGCAGCTAGTATGTGTCTGAAGCAGCATTTGAATTCAGATCTACCTGCCTCCAAGGCCAGTCACCTTGCTGACTCTGGGCTTCTGTGAGCCTGGTTTCCTCAACTCTAACACGAAGGGGCTGGACCAGAGGGCCCCTTCCAGCTCTAGAGGCAGAATCCTTTCATCCCGAGCTGTTTCTCTTCCCGAGCCGAGTCCACAAAGAAATTGTGGCAGAAGATGTTTGCAGGGAACAAGTTGCGACAGCCTCATCAGCAGGGTTTATTGCAAAGAGGAATGTGTCCTTCCAATTGAATTTGCAGGGAAGCAGCTTTTGTCCCCATGATGGAGCCTCATCAGGGTGCATTTGAGAAAGGTGCTCGGGGAGAGCGCTTCTGAGAAGGCTTCGAAATCAGAGTTGACGGGAAGATGTAACCTGGATGGAGCGCATCACAAGGATGGCTTTGCCAGGCTGGAGGGGAAGAAGCCTGTTGTTAACGTTACTGGATGGCTCTGGCTTGCAGCGCCCCATCCAAGTCTTCGTAATTGACTATCGCGTGTAGACAAGAGGAAATGAAGGAGCATGAATCCTCCGCCAAAAAAGGAGTCACGTTGGAAACAGTCATCCCTGTCTCTGAAACCTGAGGCACAAACAAGCAATCCTCTCGAACGTTCCCCTGAGTTATGGGCTTCACCTAATGGACTGGTCCTCCCTTTCCCTTTAGATAGCAGCGTTTAATGCTTCTTTTTGCTATATCGTCAAAAATCCAGGCTGCCTCTCATCGGACATGAATTAGTAATGCCTTACCTGCAACACACAAAACTATTAAAGTGATAAAAAGACAATGAGCACGTTTCAACTCGCTAATAAAAAGCAGAAAACGCTCTTCTCCTCATCCCACTAGACTATTAAAGTCCTGGAAAAAATGCTCGGTGCGTCTGCCCGTGGGGTCACCTTAAGGACCTATCGAACAAACAAGTTAATGAAACCCTAACGTGCTGAAAAACAAGGCTGGAAATAGTTCTAATGAATTTCCAAACAATATTGAAATAATGATTTGGGATGTCACCTCCTGCTTTAAATATTTCTCACCTCGTAAATCCCTGGAGGCAGCAAACACTATTGCCGGCTGTTGACTTTCAAAGGGTTAGAAAAGTGATTTTTTTTGCTGTAGCCGGGACTTGGGGGCTTCTGTTGACTTTGCGGGCGGATATTGTCTAATTCCTGTCTATTAGGAGGCTAACGCCCGCTGAGGGCAGGGAACGGATCCTTGCCAAACTTCAGGTGACGGAGAATAAGATTAGCTGCGGGACTCTTCCCATCTGACCTCCATGAGCAAGGCAGCGTCTTCTTAATAATGATGATGATTAAGATTTTTAGAGCATTTTCAGGTTCACATTTACATACTTTGTCATTCCATCCTCACAACGACCCTATGAACTATTTTACAGATGAGGAAATTGAGGCCAAGGGATTAAGTAACTTGCTTATTGTCCTACAGCTAAGTGTCCAAGGAAGGAATGGAGCCAGGGAATATTACATATATTTCTTTGTGTCCCTGGCCATATAGGTCAGTGCCTGGGTACACACTAGATGCTCCATTATTGGTTGTGAGCCTTGACTCCAGGTCCAGGGCTAGTGTTGAGAGTCTGAAGTCAGAAGGTCTCAATCTCCTCCCCCATCGAGACTAGATGAACTCTAAGGTCCTTACCATGTCCAGCTCTAAGGGAGACACTTTGTGAGAAGTGCAGACCCCCTGAAAACTCTGAATAAATGAAAGCTGTCATTGCTGGTATGGCTTCCCTCATTAGCTCCCAGATCCTCTCTCCTCTGCTCCAATTGCCTAGTAGACATTTTGAACTGCGTGGCTCACTGGCATCTCCACTCAGAATGTTCCAAGCCCTGTTCTGCCCTCCATCCACAAGGCCAACCCCCTTCTTCAGGCCTAGGAAGGAGAAGAGACTTGTCCTCAGCCATCCAACCAGAAAGTGGCAGAGGGGGCATTGGAACCCAGGCCCTCGGACTCCCAGGTCAGGGCTCTTCTGCCACTTTGGGCTGCCTTTCGCCTTGGACTCTAAATCCAACATTTTCCCACTTCTTCCTCTTTCCCTCTACTGTCCCCTTGTCAGCCCTCCCTCATCTTCCTCTCCAAGAATCTAGTCTTCATGTTGCCCTCATCCTGCCAGAAATCAAGCTCCCTCCTTTCTAGTCTGTAAACTTCCCAAAGGTAAGAATGGCATTGAATTTGGCTCAACATCCCTCTCAACCCTGAGCACAGAGCTCTTTACAGAGAGTTTCGGATAAATGTTGGATTGACACCATCTGATGAAAACAAATTCATACGGAAGTATTAGTCAACAAGCATTAATTGAGCACCTACTATGTGCCCTGCATTGTGCCAAACACTTGAGATGCCAAGGGGAGCTCCCTATCTGAAGGGAGATTGCATGCAAAGGCATGTTCTACAAAGCAGAAGTATTTTGTTAGTGGCTGTGTGGGGTCCTCCAAGTGGTCCTTGGGCCCAGCCCATCACACCACAGTCCCAGCAAGCCAAAGCCTGAGTCAGTGGCACCCCATCTTTCCTCAGTGATCTAGATTCTGTCTGACGTTTTCAGAGGTTTTAGTTCTTTTAGAATCGACTTCCTGCACCTTGAGCCAGGGGCAAATTCACCCTGAGTCCAGAAGGATGGAAAGTGAAAGAACGTGTCTGCTTCCATGTTACTGTGACAGTCCTTAGCTTTTGTAGCTTAATTTGTTTTCTGGAACTTAGCCCCTTCGTTCAATAGTTGTCTCCGTTGAATTAAGAGAAGAGTCTATAGAATATCTGTGAAAGTCCTCATCCTTCCTATACCACACAGGACCAGTGGCAGTGAGGACAGAGTCTGACATCTCAGCCAGCTCTTGAGTTCAGCTGTGGGTCCCCTGATCACCCCGTTCTCTCTCAGCTTCTTCCCTCTTTCCCTCCCTCCCCAAAGAATGATTGCTGATGGTAGAATTTAATGGTCCCACATTAGAAGCCAGCATATGAGACAATGGCACTGACATATTGACATTAGCACTTCACAGATTATGAAGTATTTCCCCCCACTAGCCCTGTGAAGTGTTTGGTCAGCTCATTTGTGGCTGACTTTTTGTGACCCCATTTGTTTTTTGGTTTTTTTTTTTTTAGCGAAGATCCTGGAGTCGTTTGCCATTTCCTTCTGCAGCTTATTTTACAGATGAGGAAACTGAGACAAACAGGGTAAAGTGGCTTAAGCACCTAGGGTCACACAGCCAGTAAGTGTCTGAGGCTGGATTTGAACTCAGGTCATCTGGACTCCAGGGCTGGCACTCTGTCTACTGTGCACCTGCATCTGGGGCCATCTCCAGGCATCCTGATCTATATCCGGCCACTAGAGCAGATGGCTCCAGAGGTGAAAGTGAGGCTGGTGACTTTGCACAGCTCTCCCTCACTTAAATCCAGTTCACTTGCAAGTCACATCACTTTGCTGATGTCATGGTCCTCTTCAAGAACAAAGGACAATCTCAACAGCTGCCCCTAGCCCTACAAAGCAGGCAGTGCTATATAGAGATGCGGAAACTGAGGCTCTGAGACGTATTAAGTGACTTATCGCAGGCCTGAGCTGGGATCCCAGGGACTTGCACTGAGGTTTCCAGGTGGCAAGTCTAGTGCTTTTGTGCCTCCTTATTTCCTGGCCTGCTAAGGCCTTTCTGGGACCCCTCAAGTCAAGCATCTTAATAAAGGAGAAGGAACACTCATTTTGGAGGCCTAGGGACCAGGTTCTTTTTTTTCCTTTTAAAGTAATTTATTTATTTTTAATTTACAACATTCAGTTCCACAAGCTTTTGAGTTCCAGATTTTCTCCCTGTACCTCTCCTCATTGCTTCCTCCCCCAAGATGGCATGCAATGTGATATATGCTCTACATACATATTTACATTAAATACATTTTCACATTAGTCATGTTGCAAAGAAGGATTATAAGCAATGGAATGACTCATGATAAAGAAGAAACAAAACAAAAAAGAAAAAGAGAGAGCAAATAGTTTGTGTCAATCTGTATTCAGACTCCATAATTCTTTCTCTGGATGTGGGTACCATTTTCTATCATGAGTCTTTTGGAGCTGTCTCAGAACCATGCATTGCTGAGAAGAGCTGAGTCTATCAAAGTTAGTCATCACAGATACCATGTGTCTGTAATTGTGTGTAATGTTCTCCTCTTTCTGCTCCTCTCACTCAGCATCAGATCACATAAGTCTTTCCAGGTTTTTCTGAAGTCTTTCTGCTCATCATTTCTTATAGCACAATAGTATTGCATTACATTCATATACCACAACTTGTTCAGCCATTCCCCAATTGATGGGCATCTTCTCAATTTCCAGTTCTTTGCCACCAGAAGAGCTGTTATGTATTTTGTATATGTGGGTCCTTTTCCCCTTTTTATGATCTCTTTGGAATATAGCCCTAGAAGTGATATTGCTGGGTCAAATGGTATGCACGTTTTTATAGCCCTTTGGGCATAGTTCCAAATTGCTCTCCAGAGTGGTTGGATCAGTTCACAACTCCACCAGCAATGCATTAGTGTTCCAATTTTCCCAATTTGCTCCAGTATTTATAATTTTCCTGTTTTGTCATATGAGTCAATTTGAGAGGTGTGATGTGGTACCTAAGAGCTAGTTTGATTTGCATCTCTCTACTCAATAGTGATTTAGAACATTTTTATATGACTATAGAGACCTTTAATTCCTTCATCTGAACACTGCCTGTTCATATACTTTGACCATTTATCAATTGGGGAATGACTCGTATTCTTATAAATTTGACTCAGTTCTCTACAGATTTAAGAAATGAGGCCTTTATCAGAGACACTAGTTGTAAAAATTATTTTCCAGTTTTCTGCTTCCCTCCTAATCTTGGTTGCATTGGTTTTGTTTGTACAAAACCTTTTCAATTTAATGTAATCAAAATCATCCATTTTGCATTTTGTAATGTTCTCTATCTTTTGTTTGGTCATAAATTCTTCCATTCTCCATAAATCTGACAGGTAAACTATTCCTTGCTCTCCCAGATTGCTTGTAGTATCAGCCTTTATATCTAAATGGTGAACCCATTTGTGTAAGATGTTGGCCTATGCCCAGTTTGTGCCATGCTAATTTCCAATTTTCCCAGCAGTTTTTGTCAAATAGCAAGTTGTTATCCTAGAAGCTGGAGTTTTGGGGTTTATCAAACAGTAGGTTACTATAGTCATTGGCCACTGTGTCTTGTGTACCTAACCTATTCCATTGATCCACCATTCTATTTCTTAGCCAGTACCAAGTAGTTTTGATGATTGCTGCTTTATAGTATAGTTTAAGATCTGGTATGGCTAGTGTAATGTTAATGGGATGTGAGGAGCTTCCCTGCCCATTAATAGGCCTCATGTGGAGCCCATTAAGGGAAGCTTGCTTGTAGGAAGGCTCCCATACATTTGGTACTTAGTTGATTAGGCACCGAGTCATGAGGGTTGTGATGCCTTCTGGCTCTAAGAGGAATGTATATACTCTGAGTTGGTATTTTGCTTTGGGGGGTCACTTTTGAGAAACATCTTTTGATTTCCTGGTCAAGACTTCGAATAGCTCTATATTCAGAGCTCCCCCATGGCTCAGATGTAAAGGGTCTCTTGGTCTAGTGGTGTATGCAAAGTGCTTTGATCAAGCAGTTAGAGCCCTGTCTGTTGGTCTTTGTGCTAATTTCTCTGCTTATATTTTCTCTGATGTTCAGGGTGCTGACCTTTCCTCTGAACTAGTGAATGTAATAAAAAGAAGATTGTTGACCCTTTAAAAACTATTTTTCCTTTAACAGTAGATCAAAGAACCTGTGCTAGCAGGCCATCCTGGATATGCTAGGGTGCTTGCTGCTATAGGTGGGTGGGACCTGGGTTCTAATCTTAATTCTGCTGTGTCTGACTTTGAAGAAACCCCTTCACCATTCTTAGCCTGTTTTCTCTGTTGTAAAATGAGGGGCTTGGCTCCCCAGCAGCTGGGCCCTGGTCTACTCTGCCTCTGCCTAAGGCTGGCCCTGAATTCAGGTGGAAAGATATTTTTAGCCTGATTATCCAGATAATTGCCGTGCTTCTCTCCTTCAGTTTACTTATGTAGACACTGTCACTGAGAATCTGCCTCGCTAATTTATTCCAATCCCCTAAATGTCATTTTCTTGGGGAAAGGCTGATTCATGGCCTGAAAATAACTTATATTTATGCTCTTATCATCGGTGTAAAGTAAAAGTTTTGACAGTGTTTTATAAATCTGTAAAAATAGAAGCAGCAAGTCCGAGGATTGATGCAGGATGAGTTTTCTGATTTGGGAACATTTTGGTGCCTAAACTCCTCAGTCTGTATCTATAAATAGATGGCCAGCATTCCCATGGCAAGCACGGATTCTGACTGATATGTTTAGGAAGGATAAATGGCAACTGATTTGCAAAGATCAACATGTGCTGGGACTTTGAAACAAGTTTGCCTAAAAATAATCTGGGGGAGCTGGGGTTGTTGCTAATGATGAGAAATAATGAGTGTGCTTGACAGACAGAGACAATCTGGCTCCCTGCTTCTTGGAGTTCTACCTTGGTGGGAGCTTGTGAGCAATCTGTCAACCAATGTTAAGTGCCTACTATGTGCTAGGCACTGGAGCTTCAGTACAAAGCAGGGAGCAATCCCTGCTCTAAGGAAGCTTCCAGTCTAATGCGGGAGAGGCCATGTATACAGATGCAGAGTCCATACAGAACAGACATAAATAGAAAGGGGTTCAGTATGAACCATGTTGGGAGGGAGAGGAATTCTGGGAAGATGACAGACCACCAGCACTTGGTGGGGAGAGCAGGATTGGAAAAGCCTTCAGGTGGAAAATGGTGCTTGATTGGAGAGAGGGATTCCAGGGGTGGGGAGTTGGCATGGAGACAGAGATGAGGGAAGGGGTGCATTTGGCTGGTTTGTAAAGGGCAGGAAATGGCATAAGTTACAATGAGGCTGGAAAGGGAAGTTTCAGACTGTTGTGAAGGGCTTTAAAAGCCAAATGAAGAAATCGTATAGAATATGGCACCCATGCAGTCAGTGACATGGGCAGACTTGGGGTTTAGGGAAATCCCTTTGGCAGCTTTCTGGAGGCTGGATCAGATTGGGAAGGGCCCTGTGGCAGAGAGGCCAATGAGGAAGCTGTCACGAGAGTCAGCATGAGAACTGATATGGATCTGAACCATTATAAGGTGGAGGCTACAGGAAGAGGGAGAAGGTCTGCACTGGAGAAGTGCTTGGATATACAAATGACCTGCCTGCATCAGGAAGCTGGTACATTGACTGTTGCCTCCCTCAATGAGTCCAAATGACCAGAATGCAACTGAGGCGACCAGTCAAGGTCTTTTCCCAAGTTCACTGTCTTCACAGTTGTTCCTTTTCCCAAGAATTCATGTCTGATGGCTCCCAGAGGAGACCTGCCGACTCCGAGGGACCTCCAGTCTAACAGATCCAGAGGCAGCCTCTTTCCTTGCTCACTTTGCAAAGGGGACGATATTTTCACTCTTAATGCTGCTCATGCAGGATTTCAATAAAGGAAGTGTTTGGGGTTTGGGAGGTGCCAGTTACAGGGGCTTGGTGGAGGAAGCCCAGGTATAGCCGGGAGAGGAACAAGGCGTGTCCTAGTCCCCTTTCTTAATCAGTGCCCATGTTCACTCCCTCTCCTTACGAATGTTTGGAAGATGCGTTCATTGTGTGTCCCTGGTGAGGGATGTGGCTTTCTCCAAGCATTTTTATTTCTAATCTACTAGCCAGGCATGTCTGA
>CM053626.1:331861392-331877499 GCA_028646595.1 Phalanger gymnotis | reverse complement strand
GTCTGAAGGACTGAAGGGTGCTGTGTTGGTAAGCAAAATGGGCTCTTAGCACTTAGATCAACCAAGTGCCCTTGAAGAGTTTGGCCTTTGTTTCCTTGATTAGATTTGGGTGTCCTTGGTGCCTCCTTGCCTCAGGGGAGGGCCTAGTTTACACGTGAGTTTGAGTGACATGTCTGGGACAGCAGAGGCTTTTAGACCATATGGGTTCAAGTCACCTCTTTGTGACGATTCTAGGTCACATGGGTGAGTCGAATGTGTGACTCTCTCCTGACGCTGAAAAAGATATAAAACTAGGGGTTGGCTTTCTCTTTTTCGGAGCTCTTACCCACTGCAGTGGTGGCGCGAGTGACTCTGGGCCAGCCCACATGATGAGCTGAACCTAGATGTTGGTAACTATGAATTGTATTTGGCCTGTCGATGTGTGTAATTGGTTTGTATTTGCTCTGAAGTTCAGGGTGCTGGCTTTTTCCCCTGAACTAAGTGAATGGTATTTGTATGCTGAATTAAAGTAAGGTTGTCAACCCCTTAACATTGCTTTCCTTACTAAAGCGCATCAAAAGAACCTGTGCTTTTGCAGTGTGTTGGCAGCTTTCTGGGTGCTGGTTGTTGGTGGATCTTACACCTCCACAGAAGCTGCTAGCTGAATTGTTGAACAGGTGCCCAGAGGACTGTGGTAGGAAAAATGTGACACCAGGTCTGTCGGGGGCAGCCTGTTTGCCCCACCCTCCTGGAGTGGGGGAGGGGAGCTTTGGTTCTTTGGGCCTTGCTTTTCTTAGGGATCAATAACAGTATTAATCTCCACTCACAGTCTGGGTCCCAAAGGGCTCTCTCACAAAGACCAGGGAAGGCAGGCAAAGATGATTTTTGCATCTGCTGCTTTGCCTGGTTTTAACTTTCATAGAAAAAGATACCCCCAAGTACTCCCTGGCTCCCCCCACCCCTTCCTGCCTCCTTTGAAGGGACCGTCTTTTTTATTGATTGCACCCCAGTGCTTAGCTGGGGCCTGGCACATAGTAGGCATTTAATAAATATTTAGGCAGCTAGGTGGAGCAGTGGATAGAGCACCAGGTCTGGAGTCAGAAAGACCCGAAGTCAAATCTAGCCTTAGACACTTACTAGCTGTGTGACCCTGGGTAAGTCACTTCACCCTGTTTGCCTCAGTTTCCTTATCTGTAAAATGAGCTGGAGAAGGAAATGGCAAACCAGTTCAGTATCTCTGCCAGGAAAATCCAAAATGGGGTCATGGAGAGTCAGACACAACTGAGAAACAACTGAACAACAATAAAAGGTGTTTATTGAATATTAGATAGTTTGTCCTGGAGGAGAGACTCGGGGAAATGGGGAATGCTGTGGGAACTGTCTTCAGTGCTGGCAGGGCTGTCCTGAGGGGTCTGAGGCTTGTTTCAGAGGCAGAGAAGGGAGGTTTGGGGTCAGCATGGCTGCCGTCCATCCCCCCAGAGGGGGCTGCCTGGAGAAGGCTGGGGTCTATGAACAAGAAAACCCATGGAGGGACGATGCTTGACTGAACACGCTCCTGCCTGGTCTAGAGGTTGGCGATTCCCCTGAGTCTTCTATTCCCTTCTCATTTGCTTCCCAGCATCTTATTTTTAGTTTATTGCCGTGCTGCTTTGTAGGGTGCTCTCAGTGCAGATAGCCCGTCTGATCTCCTCACCTGGATTATAGTCTCTGAGGTAGAAGAGACAGAGCGCTCTTACTTATCACAAAGGAGCCCCAGTGGCTCAAAGGGGATCAATGACACTTAGCAGAGAGGTGCCACCAGGGTAGGTGGCGTGGTACGTAGAGAAGTGCTGGGGTGGGAGGGCGGGTGGGGGACTCTGCCTCCTTAGGATTCAGCCCGTGCTCTATCGCTTCTTACAAACCAAAACCAGAAGTAAGAATGGAGTAAAGATGGGCAAGGGGACCCTAGTTAGGAAGAGCGGGCAGTGGCGGAGCCCCTGGGCATTCAGGGCAAGTGCCGGCTTCCCACTGTCTCTCCAGGCCCTGAGGGACGGGGACTGGGCCTGCACGGGCCTGCACAGGCACAGCTGCTTCTTCCCTGCCCATCCTGCCATGTCGCAGTCTGGTATTTGGGCAGAAGGCATCCAAGTGACTTTTGAGCCTCGATTTCTTCATCTGTAAGATGATGATAACAGCTCTCTGGAGTGCCTGCTTCACCCTTGTGGGTATTGGATGAAGCGCGTGTTTACGGCTTTGCAAACTTTCAATTGCTTTCAAGATGTCAGGGTCCAGTTTTGGACAGGATTAAAAATTAAGACGCATTTCTCCCTGGGCAAGATCATTGACCCTCTGAAATCTAACCATCAATGCCTAAAGGTCCGAGGGCTTCGGGTTAAGAACTCTCTGCCTGGATGATCTGTGAGGATTTTTCTAGTTCTAAGTTTATGGAACTGTGCATTTGGCCTCTCTTCGGGAGGCTGTGGGCACCATTAAAGGTTTTGAGCAGGTGTGTGATGGGCTCCAGAGTAGATGCTAGTAAGATTTCCCTGACAGTGGTACAGGGAAGGAATGAATGGACACATGGGGGACATGGGGCAGCCCAGCAGATTCCGCCGGGCTCTGGGATGGCTTTTCAGCTTAGTTCTTTGTGGCACTGAAGAGATTTTTGAGAAATAGTCAACCTTAGATGCCGGGGGCCAGAGAGGGTCAGAGATGGCCCATTTCAAAGGCTGTGGTGCCTTCTGACCAGCCTTGAGGGGCCAGAGGGCACCTGGCAGGTTGAGGGAGCTGCTGAGAGCTTGTCTAAGAGAAGGGCCACCCAGACACCTGCTCTCCCATTTTTCTATCTGTCACACCCCATCTGGTCCTGTCCTCTTGACCATTTGCTGATTCTTGCACTATCCCCAGCTCCATGACCTTATAAGTGGCCCAAGGGCCCCAGGAATGTCTTCCACCTTCCTTGAGGATTCAGCTCCAACACCATGCCCTTCAGGTCTTTCCCAGTCTCCACGAGATGTTAGAACCTTCTCCTCTAACGCCACCTTTCATTTGGTGTTCACATCCTATTTCTGTACACGTGCCACCCCCCAATAGAAAGTAAGCTCCTTGAGGGGAGGGCCTATTTTTGTTTTTTATTTTGTGTCTTCCATGCTTAGGGCAAACACGGTAAGCCCTTAATCCCCCATCTCTTCTGTGGGCAGGGTGTGCAGCTGCTTTAGGGTTGACTGTTTATCTGGACCTGGGGTGGGCTGGACAAGGCAGAAGGGATGGAGAGAAAGGGGAGCAAAAGCAGAATTCTAGTGGCTGTTCAAGTTAACTTCTTGTTGTAATTCAGAAGGATGAGTCTGAATACCAAACAGTGACCTCAATGCCAGTGACTGCCATGCTGGGGGCGGGGTGCTTCCCGCTGGGGTCATGGAGCATCAGGTCCCCTGGGGTTAGTGGGACATCTTAGAATGGTTGCAGGTGAGGAGAGAGAAGAGAAAGGCCCTTCAGAATCTATTTGGAGCAGAGTTGGGCCATCTCATTCCCTGAATTAATCTAAGACCATTGTTTGAAAGGCTCCATCATCAGGTCACCTGAAGAAACCAATCCTGAAGTGGTAGAAGGAGGCCATGGTGGGTGGGTTTGAGGCTAGCATGGGTCCAGGCAATGATGCACTGATTGGGGCACCAGCGTTCATGATGGAATTCCCTCTGAGGCTTCCCTAGCTCCTGGGCATAGGGATTCTCTGAGGCAGAAGAAAGGTTCAGTCCTCCAACCGTGGGACCGGTTGGTTCTGGAATTGCCCACAGATGATTTAATGAAGATACCTTCTTCCTCTGGCAGGGATAGCCTTCAGCTCTGGAAGGGAGATGAGCAGCCTGTCTCTTTTGCCCCTTCCACTGGCCCTGGGCCTCGGGGTGCTGGCATCACCCCTTTGCTGGTCATGAATCTTGCAGGATGTCCCTGGTGCAGCAGAATTTCACCCTCATCTTCTAGGCCAGGACTGCTCTACTGGAATGGATGGAGATGCCTTATGCCTACACCCATGATGCCGGCCATGGTCAGGCCCTTTCATCCTTTGCCTTGGTCTCAGGCACTCTCTCCATTTGCTGCATGGCCGGTAGAGCTGGGAGTGAGTTTGGAGGCCTGGGATGGGAGCTGAGGAAACCAGCTCCCAGACATACAGAATTTGTGGCCTGGATCCTGTTGGCTGTGGGTGCTGGCCAAAGGCTGATCATCAGGGACAGAAAGGAACAGGCTAGAACCTATTTAGAAACAAAAGAGCTGGGGTTTGGTAAACGCTTCATCTCTGACTAGTGCCAAAGGTTCTAGTTCCAGAGGGTTCGCACACTCTGAGCTCACTTAATCGTTTTAGATTCTAGGCAAATAATGATGAAAACTCCAGGGAAAGAAAAATAGAATCTTTAACTATCTGGAAAGGAAGCTGCCAGTCGTATGGAAATGAACGTGTTGGAAGCAGGGGATGGGTTTAAATGCCTACCTGCACGCATTGGCTGCTCTTATTAATGTGTGTTTATTTATTTGGAATTGCTGGCTTGCCTCTTCCAAAGGAGCCCAGCCTGACCTGGCATTAACGGATAAATCTGCACAGTGTTTACTCAGATCGTTTGTGCTTTCCAAGTGAGCTTCTTCGCACTGGTTTTTTTTGGGGGGGGGGTGTTGTCTGCAGGGATTAATGGGTCCGCTGCTCCAGGAATCTTTTACTATGCATGTTGTTGCCTTAAAAGAGCCCAAGGGAAGCTTCTAGAGCATGGAAGCAGCTTCTGAAAAGGTGATCGTAAGAACAGCACACCTTGTAGGGAATGGAGCAGGATTTCCCAACTACCAAAAAAGAACCAAGGACCTGCTCTCTGGCAGTATGTTGTCATTATTAAGGGTATGTGGAGGTACAGCAAATATTCTCAAGATAAGTGGTAGTATCTCAAATCTTTACTTCCTCCTTCCTTCCCTCTCTCCCTTTCTTCTTCCCCCTTTCCTTTCTTTCTTCTCTCCCTCATTTCCTCCCTCCCTCCCTCCGTCATTACTTTCCTTCTTCCCTCCCTTCCTTCCTTGCATCTTTTCCTTCTTCCTTCCCGTTCATAGTGTTCGTGCACTATGCTAGGTGATGGACAAAAGCAGCAGAGGAAGCAGCCCTGTGCTCAAAGACCTTACGTTCTCCCAAGACGAAACAATCCATACACGGTCAAGTGAACACCACATGGAGCGGTAAAGGCTGGATCTGGGCTTTCATACGCTTTTCATCACCATAGTCCCTGGGGAAGAAACTTCCTCTATTGATGCGAGTCCGCACACAGAGTTGCGTGGGGCCCAGAGACGCGCAGGGATCTGTCCAGGGCACCTCAGCCACTCACTGTGTGTCACAGGCAGGAAATGCAGGCTGTCTTGGCTCCCCTACAACACGTTAGTGAAATCCGTACCAAGTAGACTGAGGAGAATTGCTAAGGGTTAATCAGGATGGGCCTCCTGGAGGAGGAGGTGCTTGGGCCGGGTCTTGAAGACGAGGAGGGATTCGGGGAGGGGGGCAGGTAAGGAGTAAGGTCATTGCAGGCTTCGGGGGAGAGACCAGTAAGGGCAGTTCAACAGAGGTAGTACTGCACTACCGTGTGCAGTGCACTATAGCAGGATAAAGAGAGCTCGTTTAGTAGGGAGCTGGGAGAAATGTTTCCGGCGATTTCCAAAGTGTAGGAAAGTAACGGTCCTCAGCTGCTGCTGCTGCTGCCTTCTAGACAGACGAGGATCTTTGGGGGACAGTGGGGGGTGGTGTTTACGCATCCGATATCTATCGAGTGAGTTTTAGAAAAGAATTGAAAGCCTGAGCTGTCCAGCCGAGGAGGAGATGGCTGCCGATGTACATGCAATGATACTGTCCATTTAAGGTCCTATTGAAGAGAGGCAGCTCGAAGCGGCGTTAAGAGAGACACTCGGAAGCGGGAATACCTGGGTTCTGGTCTTGTCTCTGACTGTCCTGGCTCTGTGCCAGTGGTCATCAGAGAGCTCTCTGACCTGAACTGGTAGAGAGAATTTCCATTTTGAGAATCCCTTTGCAGATGAAATCTCAGGTCCAAAAGAAAATAAAGGGGAGGAAAGGTCTTTTTTTAAATGAAAAAAATCCATTATCGAGCTTTTATTTTCTCTCTCATGTTCACTCCCTGGAAAAAGTAAACCCTTGCAACAAATAAGCACGATCAAGCAAAACGGTTCTGGCACTGGAGAGTCTGAACCGGTTTGCCTCCTTCCTTTAGTCCCTCGCTTCCCTGTCAGGAGGTGGGTGGTGTTCTTCATCCTCTGTCCTCCGGAATCTCAGTTGCTCATCGTATTGATCAGAATTCTTAAGTGTTTCAAAATTGTTATAGTATCAATTATTCTCCTAGTTCTGCTCATGTTATTCTGCTCAGGCAGAGCCTGGGTCCACCTGTCTTCCAAGACTCCTCAGAAATCGTCTCATCATTTCTTGGAGCCAACAATATTTGATTACATTCACATACCGTACTTTGGGCCATTGCCCAAGTGATGGGTATGGATGGGTGGGGTTGCCTTTGTAAGTCAACAAGAGTGTTTGATCCGGTCTAGACCATGAAAGACAGGGATGGTGACATATGTAGGAAGACCTTGGCAAGGGACTTGCTGCTTTCCATCCATGATCTTGACAGCATCTCTTCCTTTCAATCCCCAGGTGCAACAAAGCATAGGAAACTAATGGCATTTTAAATGGAAAACAGCAGTTCATTAGGACTGGTTAATAAGTTCCTGGCAAAATTTCAACTTACCAAGTATGGGAGTGTATCTCTGTGTGCTCAGCAAAGCCTGAAATTTGCTTTGACAGCTGGTAAACAGATAAGTATGTCATGGGAGCAAACAAGATGGCATTGGTTGCCATTTTCAGAAGAGTCAGGGCCAAGAGAGCCAGCCATGATTAACACTGCAAGCAATGACCTATGCTCTAACGGAAAGACAGTCACCTTGCCATCCAAGATGAAAAGGTTACATTTCCAGAGCCCTAATCCATAGGTGATAGTTAGGAATCTACGATAAGAAATCAAATCTTTAAAATTATGCTTTTTGATGGTGGGGGCTGGCAGGGGGTGTTAAATGTCAAAGGACCTAATAAGAGTTCAAAGTCATTAGCTCAATTTCTTGATGTTCAATCAATACTTCCATTGTTTGCAATGTCTGAGTAGGTCGTCACTTCACAGAACCTGTAGACTGTGTCTAATTTAATTCAACCAACCATAGTGAATGGCAGTCAGAGATATGTGCCTGTCATAGTTAACTGCAGATGGTTGACCTTACTACACAATCTGCAGACTTGGGGGGCACTGGTGGGTATGTAGCCTGGTCTTGAAGGGGACATGGTATTGGGCATGCCAGGGCAGAAGGCTCTCTTGAGTTCCAAGGCTGCCAAGACTGTACTAGTCACCCCCAGAAAAGTTACCATTTCTAATCCTTGCAAAAGTACCTCTGGGAGAATGAAGGGAACAGTAAGCAAAGGGTACTTCTGCAAGAAGGTATTAATTAAGGGCTTGCAAGTGATGTCAGTGAGCAGGAAAGCCAGAGAACAGCTTGACCAAGAGCATTTTTGGAGTGGAACAGATGGGTAAAGGATCTCTTCTTTGGGTTATTAGACCATAAGGGGGTAGAGGAAGGCTCTCTGTTTTAACAATCCAGCTAGCAGCTGCTGTGGGGGTGAAAAACGAACACAAGCCCAATAACAGGAACGCTACAACCCCAGGTTCTTTTGATCTGCTTTACTAAGGAAAGCAACATTAAGGGGTTAACAAGCTTACATTAATTCAGCATACAAATACCATTCACTTAGTTCCAGGGAAAAAGCCAGCACCCTGAACTTCAGATCAAAATACAAACAAATTACAAACATCGACAGACAGACCTTCTCTGATTCAAATCCCAATTCATAGTAACCAGAGTTTAGCAAAGTCCCAGCATCTGGGCTTAAAAGCTGGAGGGCTCTTAGCTACAACTACCCAGAGTCTCCACATCAGCACGCCACCAAGACTGAGAGCCCTGAGCAAATAGCTCTGTCTTCTCTTTTTATACCATTTCAGATGTCATCAAACATCATCTGAATGACCAGAACTTAGGCTCCTATGATTGGCTCTGGAGTTAGCACCTCCCCTTATGACCCAGGAAACTTCACACCCACTAGTAATTAGGGGTTTGGGCCTGGGGCTTAGCACCTAGTAAGACTCAGAGGCGTTTAATTGATCATTTTAAAACAATAAGAAAGCCCCAACTTAATTGATATTACACTTTCCCATTGGGGAGTGGGCTGGGGCTAGAAAATACAGGGGCCTTGGATCATTTCTGGTGCCAGAATTCAAAGTCCCATCTTCCTAAAGTCCATTGCACACACACACCCCCATTTTACAGAGCTCAGCCAGATGAAGCAATCTTCCCAGGGTCACACAGCTTGCTGGTGGTACATGTAGCCCTGTGGACCTTGGAATGATCCTTAATCAACACAGACCAAGACCTCTCTTCTTCTATGATGAGGAAACTCCTGACTCAGCTTTTCTTTGACTGTCCCCCAGGGCTGTAACACTCTCCTTCCCACCTCCACCTCTCCCTGCCTTCCTCCAAGTCCCAGTGAAAATTCTGCCTTCTAGAGGAAGCCTTTCTGATCTCCCTTCACATGAATAACTGCCTGCTCTTAATCACCCTCAACAGGTGCTGTCTCTAGCTTGGCTGCATGTTGTCTTTCCCAGTAGATCTTGGCTCCTTGAGAGCTGGGACTGGCTTTTGTCTTTCCTTGTATCCCCAGCCCTTGTATCTCCCCAGCACAGTGTCTGGCACATAGAGGGTGCTTAATGAATGCTAGCTGACTGATAGGTCTCTATCTGTGTCTATACATATATGTATAAATATAAGTACACGATACAGATGTGCATATTTTGTTCAGTTGTTTCAGTTGTGTCTGACTCTTCACGACCCCTTTTGGAGTTTTCTTGTCAAAGATATTGGAGTGGTTTGCCATTTCCTTCTCCAGTTCATTTTATAGATGAGGAAACTGAGGCAAACAGGGTGAAGTGACTTGCCCAGTCTGTATGTGTGTGCTAGCTGAAACAAAGAGATTGCAGGTCATTAAAAACAGTTCCACCTGCTCCAATCTTTGAAAGTAAACAAAGAAAGGCAGCTTATTTTGAATTGCAGAAGGACGTTTTACATAAACCTGAAGGCAGCTTTTGGAGTGAAACAAACTTGAAGGTTAACCCTAATTAATGGACGTAACTTAAGCAGGCCACATTTCAAGTAATTCAGTAGACAGAGTGTGTCCCAAAACTCCCAGGGAAGTTTCAAGCTTATGAAAGCTGCCTGAGACTTGGGGGCACCTTGGATTTTGGTTAGTGGTCCTCTGGGGGGCTGGAAGTACTAAGGGAATAGACATTTATATAGCACCTACTAGGTTCCAAGCACTGAACGAAGCCTTTTTTTACAAATGTGCTTTAACCACAACACAATAGCGTTATGTCCTGGAACTCAGATGAGAAGCATTAGCATGTGTGCTGGGAGGCCCTCTATGAGCAGTCGGGATCACCAATGGGGTGACTGTCGAGCAATGCAGTGATCCACCCACATTGAGTAGGACTCATTCACTTAATTGGTTTTGCCCCCACCTTTTTGTCTCTGCCTTTCCTTCTCTTCCCAGGATGCAATGTGGAAGTAGCTTAGGTAGCAAACTGTCATTATCTTAGTAAGAAGTTAATTTGGATCAAATCCAACGGTAATAAAATATTAGCAATTGATAAATCCACTGACCCTCTCCATTTCCCCCCTCCTTCCCTTCCCCTCCAGATGGAGCCTCATTCTTCTGTCTCTTATTTCAAAGTGAAAGAAATGTCTGTTTTCCTGCCTCCCGCCAGGTTCTGAGAGGGTCTCCCCACTAGGATCTGGAAGCTGGAATTTGTTCCTTTCTCCCCATGACTGCAGAAATGTTGGCCATTGAGTTCCTGGCTCTCCACCCTGTTTGCCCATCCACTCTGCTAGGCTGGGCTTGCTCTGGAGGCCAGGGTCCTGCTCCTTTCTGGTCAGCCCTGCAGGCTGAGGAGGAGCCAGCCATGGCCCTTCCCTGGCTCCAGGGAAAAGGTCACTGTGACAGCAATTTTGGTCTCAGTTCATTGTTCTCAATGTCTTTGACCTTGCCTCCAAAGTCTTCATGTTCAGGAACATCCCGTCCTGTGGAGCGTCCTGGAAAATCATCTCCAGATCTCCCATGACTCCTGCCCTAAGCCTCGGAGGAGGTGGTGTCTATGGGGAAAGCCAAACAGTCCCAAGACACAAGTCCAGAGCTGTTCAAAAGTGGAGGTTTCCTTCCCTCTAAGTGTTTGTTCCTTTTATTTTGATTCCATACTCATCCCATCCCTCTTCTCTCTCTATATGAGCCCCCTTCCCAAATCTCATCGATTCCTATAGTATCTTCTGTGACTGGGCTGGTAGGGATTCCTCAGCCTGTAATGTCCATCCTGAGCTTTAGAGTGGGCCTTCCAATTGCCTGTCAGTCATTTCTTCTCGGTTGTTATATTGGTTCTTCAAGGTCAACTATCTTTCCTCTACAGACAATTCTTCTTACTGAGTGCCCTTGCTCCCTCAGTGCCCCTGCCCAAATCCCCAGGCCCCTGGGCCTCTGAGCCTCCTCTGACCTCCCCATCTCTTCTTCATGCTCCATAGCTGATCACCTGATGGTCCCTGTGTCTCTGAGCTCCACAATACCATTTCTATTCCTGGGGCCAAGAGTCCAGGTTAGGCCTCATTCTTTACCCACCTCGCTTTGTAAGAATACTGTATTCCGTGACACAGTGAGATGGGAGATGTATGATGATGGAGGACAGAGAAGGCTTTATCTCTCTGATTCTGTGTTAAGAGGTCAGACTCATCTTTCTGGTCTGTTCCTGCCACTCCCCTCCATAAAACTGTCAATGGCTCCCCATTGCCCTTCATATTGGAACCCAAGCTCTTAGTACTCAAGGACCTATGCAACAGGACTGTGGCTGCCTCTGCAGGTTTCCCTCTCCTGAGGCCCCTCCAGGACCACATTAGTCTACACTGGAATATGTCCCACAATTTCTCACTTCATGCTTTTGTTTACTTGGTAAGTACCACTCCTCACCCATGTGGTCCCAACTCCATGGCTGCCCGTGAGCACCCTGTCCCCACCTCAAGGGTCCAGCTGAAATCTTCCCCTAATCTCCCTTTAACGTTCTTTGTTATGAGGTCTCCCTTCCTCCTACAAATCCACACATTGTGAACACCTTCCTGTGAGCACCTTCTCTTCTGCATTTTTGTTCAGCAAGTCTGGGTTTTCCAAATCACTCTTGATATATAAAGAAACAGACCTTTATGGAGACCAGAAGACTTTGAGGGAGAAGGGTCAAATGAACAGAAGGAGAGCCAGACATTTTTTCTAAAGTCTAGACAGGTGGGAGCATGAGCCCCAGAGCTCCCTGTTACCCCAAGGACCAAACACACAGTCCCCGGGTGCTTGACGTATCTGGCTCTGCACAGCCCTGTCCTTCCCTCCAGTCCAGCCTTCTCACCCTTCCGTTCCCCTCTCTGAATTCTCGACACCGGTTACTGGCTGACCCTTGTACATATACTCCATCCTCAGTACTTATACAGTGCCTGGAACACAATAATTGCTTTAAATGTTTGCTGACTGACTTAGCTTTGTGTAGCCTGTTGGCCTTTCTAAACTGAAATGATGGTGCCCATCAGGCCACTGACAGTAGGAGGTATGTTTTCTTCTGAGAGCGTTGGGGCCGCCTTCAGTCTGGCCCGAGTCTCTTTATGACCCTCTCACCCTTCCACTTGTAAGATGCCTTATTTGGATTAAACATAGTCTCTGGGGGAGAGTAGAGTTTGCTGTGAGTAAAGCTTTGTGGTGGAGGAGGGAAGCAAAGTCCTGGAGAGAGGACATTTAGCAAAGATCTAGTCCCACCCTTGTTATCTTGGCCTGAGAAGACGGTCGGGTATCCCTAGCAAGTGCTCACAAGATGCCCAGGTCTCCAGCCAAAGAGCTGTGCAGAAAGATGACTTTAAAAGGAAAGCCACAGGATCCTGCCACTTGGGGGTGTCATCTTGATCTTTCAGCCTGGTGACTTAGAACAGAGTCATAGACAAGCCAGGTAGAGCTGGGTTCAAAACCTTCACTATACTTTCTCCCTGTCCCACATTTGTTGGATGGAGGATTTGTATTTCCCTGGTATGTGATGACATGTAACTTCTGTGTGTACAAGTTGTCCCAGCTGAGAGGATGTAAACACTGAGGGCAGGCATCATCTTACTTTTGTATTGGTATCTCCCACCCGATGTGCTTTTTGATGATTAACGCTGGTTGAGTCATTGTTCACTTCTCTATGTGCCCCAACACTGGGTACCTTCCTCCCTTCCCTGCCCTCCACCTTTTCAATCCCTTTTATGTGGGGCCACCTGGTGGCACAGTGGATAGAGCATCCTCCCTGGAGCCAGGAAGACCTGGCCTTAGATACTTACAATTTGCTCAGCCTCTGCCTCAGCTTCCTCATCTGAAGAATGGAGATGATAACAGTGCCTCCTTTCCAGGGCTGTTGTGAGGATCGATGAGATAATACTTGTAAAGCACTTAGTGAGTGTAGTGACTACCGCACAGTAGGCTGCTGTTTGTCTATCTTTGAAGAGGACCAATGACATCACAGGGTGACCTCTTGACTCTTGTGTGAATTGGATTTAAGTGAGGCAGAGCTGAACAGTCAACAACCTCACTGTCTTTTACGGAGTCATCACAGTCTAGTGGCAGGACAGAAGTCAAGACAACCGGTGATGGCCGGAGATGCCCGGACGACCTTGGCATCTTCCGTGTCTAACCAAACTCCAAGCCCTCCGCAGCACCTGCTTCAGCTGCCTTCACGGCCCTTGGAACAAACTTCTTATCTACCCATTCCCACCCCCTGGGGGAGGTCTTCACATGGCTGAACTCGGATCCATCAGTTACCCTCAGCCTGGTGTAGCCCATCTGCTGAGATAGCTTTACTGAATGTGGGCCCTGTTCTTGCTCCAGCTTCTTGGAGCCGCAGGTGAGAGCTGGGGGCCAGGAGAGCGCCAGAGGGGGATGAGCAGCCCTCACACCACACCGAAGGTGCTTGTCCTCCCAGAGCATCTCAATGCCCCGAGGCACTAGAGAAATGTTAGCTACTGTTGTCATGTTGCTGATGTTGTTCGTTCTTGTTTTATTTGCTGTCTTCCCCCCTAGGGCGGGGCCTGTCTTAGGACCATGGGGACATCACGCAGCATCTCTTAGGCTTGCTTGTCTCATCTGAAAAATGGGGATAGTAGCGTCCATTCCAGGCTTGGCGCAGCCTCAAATCAGATAATTCCTGTGAAGTGCTTTGTGGACCTTAAAGTACTGTATCAGTCATTCCATCAATCAGTCAACAAGCACATGTTAAGCACCTACTGTGTGCCACGCACGTTCTAGAAGCAGAGGATATACAGAGAAGAAAAGGAAAACAGTCCCTGCCTTCAGAGAGGTTGCATTCCATTGGATGAGTGAGATGTAAATAAACGAGCAAATCTAAAACACTCCCAAGGAAACTACAAGGGCATTTGAAGGAGAAGGCAGGAAGGTCAGGAAGTCAGGAGAGGTGCCTGTAGGTGGCGATGTTGGAGCTGAGCTCAAGGGAGCTGCGGATTGTAATCTGCGGGGTGAGGAGAGAAGGTGTTCCAGGCAGGAGGGACAGCTAAGGCCAAGGCTGGGAGGTGGGAGATGAGGACCGTTTGTGAGGAATTCCCAGCAGCCAATCTGACTGACAATGGCAGAGATTACAGTGGTAGCACAGAATCACTCGAGCTGTAGATTGGGGCCCGTAGTGAAGAGCTTTCAGGCATCAAACAGAAGTGTCTGTAGCTGATCTTAGTCTGGGAGCCACCTCCATTTGCTGTCTTATTAATAATAGCCTCAAGAATTATTTTTATAAATTAATATATGTAACATTAAGTATTTAATAATTTTTAAATTTGAAAAATAGAAATAGTCACAGCACACTGAATATTCTGATGCAAAATATAATGTGGAAAGAGCGTGGGCTTTCATAGAGCCAGAGCATCTAATTTGAAGCCTAGCTCTGTCTGTATGGCCCTGGGCTTGTCACTGCTCTCTGGGCCTCAGTTTCCCTATTTGTATAAAGATGTAGATGTCCTTCAGCTTCTTTCTAGCTCTCAATCTGTGATTCTATGAAAAAGAGATGACTAGTGTTTTTGATATTCATCCATACATCTATCCATCCATTCATACATCCATCATTCATTCATTCATTCATTCATCTCTTTAAAAAGCTTCTGCTTGGTACCTTGTGCCATTTTAGTTCCCATGAGGAATATAAAACATAGAAGTTCCTGTTTCTAGTTACTCTCATTTTGCATTTCTTTGACTTCTCCCCCAGCCCCATGTCCTCCACCCCCTCCTGCTTTTTATCTTCCTTTTGTGGGTTGTTTTCCCCCATTAGATTGGAAGCCCGTTGAGGGCAGGGACCTCCTCTTTGTATCTCCAGTACTTATAGCACACAATAGGTGCTTAACAAATGTTTATTGACTATTAACTGCAGTGTTGTTGAAAAGACGAAACGTATATGCATATATGTGTATGTTTAATATGTATGTATTTTTATATTTCATATACGCATTTATAATATAGACCCATATATTTGGAAGATCAAATGAGGTCATATTTGTAAAAAGTGCTTAGCCCAGTGGCTGGCACATAGTAGGTGCTATAAATGTTTATTCCCTTCCTCCAATTAGACACTTACTCCAGAATAACATATAAGCAAATATGTGCTAGTGGGGTACAGATTATAAATATTAATGCTGAGATAAATTCATTTTTTAAAGTCTTATTAAAAACAATTCACAAGTTCCTTCCACTTGAATGACATTTGAGTTGTGCATCATGAATAAAGAAATCATCCTTCTTCCTTCCTTCCCCTTCCCCCACACCTGGCACAAAATATTGATCATTTAAATCTGTCTGGACTGAATATATTACAAAGAAGGAGCTCATGTTTTTATAAATTTACATTGTGCTTGGAAAAATTGTACAAAACAACTATGACCAGTTGACTTTTTTCCTGAGTTAGAGCTGCCTATGAGGGCTGATGGGCAGGGTCCCCTCCGAGGCAGCCTCTGTGACTCAGGCTGAGGCACTGTCCTGTGGCTGAGATCCTTTAGGAATGAAATGCTGTCTTTTTTGCATTATTAAAAATAATCCCAGTGGAAGGAAACAAAGGAATAAAAACCTTCCCCAAGCTTAACACAATGTGATATAACCAAGAAAGAGGAGACCTTAGCCAAGTCTCCCCTCTCGCTGCCCATCCAGAAGTCCTTGGCCTTTCACATCTGTGCACGTGGGGTTCTAAATACAATGCATGTGCTCTCCGTGAGTTCTGCCATCTTCCCTGTCTCATTATTTCACATTTTCCCTTCTTTCTTCATATTCATATTTGTAATAGTTCTTGATCCTTCCATTGCCTGGCACATAGTAGGTACTTAATCAATGTTCATTGGATTGGTTTTTAAATAATTTGTTATTACAGGTAAAACCATTACATGTTTGCACCAATAGGTCTTCCCCCTTTTAAACTCTGTCCTTTGGGTATATTCCTAGTAATAGGATGAGAGGGTCAGAAAGAATAATGAGTTTTATAATTCTCTCTCTGTATTCCTAGCTCAGTCTCCAAAATGATTTTGATTGATTTACACTTTTGCCAGCAATGCAAGTGTGCCTATTTCTCCAAAGCTTGCTATCCCTTGAGTTTTAGCATTTACATTTTTTTTTTGCCAATTTCACAATATGAGGTGATTCCTGTGGAATGTTTTATACCATTTTATATAATTTATATTTCAACCACACCCAGAGCCTGAATTAATGAGTAACTGGAAGAAGATCCAGGACCTGGGCTTCTTTGTTCTCTAGAGTTTGCTCAGGCAATACCCTTACTACTGTCAACAAGGCCAGATCAGACTGACCTAAGGACGCTCTTACCCCTGTTAGCCATTAAAGGATGAGACCCTAACCCCAAGGGAGAATATTAACTGACCTTTGTCAACATTCTTTACAACCCTATTCCATTAAGGAAAATCCTCGGGGGGCGGAGCCAA